>CAMZMU010000116.1:11758815-12016175 GCA_947311845.1 Poa pratensis | reverse complement strand
GATTGTATTTGTGCTGATTTTGGTTGGTTGCCGTGTAATAAAAAGTATACAGATGGACTGGTGCTCTTCTTCTTCATTGTCTTGATCGAAGTATTCAGTTGCTCCATGTATACATGTATATATTTTTCTCTTGAAATTAGTTAATTGGTGGTAAAGGGATTATCGAGAAAAAGGTTAAATGATTCAATATTTTTTTTATGTGTGTTAAGCATGGACTCTTCTCGTTAGGATCATGAAATCGATTTTTGCTATGGTTCGGGTTCCTACTACCATTCGCTGTTATTGTATGCATGACACCAGCTGAACATTCAACTGTATTCTTGAAACTGGATCGTGTGTCGACCCTCTCATGCTCCATGCCGACTGGTGGGCGGTCTGATTGTTAGTTCAACCAGAACCATGGGTTGATATATATCCTTGTTAAAGCTAATATGTGGTTTTAAACACACGCGTGCCTGTTTGGTGGCCAGCCAAACTGCAACCAAATCCTGTCATGTGTTTCAATCCTTGTTTGCTCAGTTTTGTCATTTTTGTTTACTTTTGTCCACAGTAATGGGAATTTGTACCTTATATTTGTCACTAAGGGAACATAGGGTGTTTCGATCTGAGTTCGTGACGTTAGTTAATTTTTTATATTTTTATGGGTTTCCTCAATCTATCTTGCTTGTCCTACCAAAATGCACTTACCAGCTTTGAAAACTATACACTTGCAACACATATGGTAAAATGCCCACTGCTTAATTTGCTTTTTAGCAGGATACTACTGAATACTTTGTGAAGTGACTTGAACACAGGTTTGGTGAGATGGCAAACATGAACATAACCGGCATCTTGGAGAAGGTATCCATTACACTAATTTACATTCATTGATAATAGTTAATTTGTTAGCTCTTTATCAATGCTCTGTAACATTTTTTTGGTATATATGCTTTCAGATGACGGGGAAAGATAAAGACTATAGATATATGGCGACGTCAGATCTGCTTAGTGAATTAAACAAAGAGAGTTTCAAAACAGATCAAGACCTTGAACCAAAGTTGACAAATATTATTATTCACAAACTGGAAGATGCTTCAGGAGATGTTTCTGGCTTAGCTGTGAAATGGTAATTTTTTCCTTAAAAATACATCTATTGTTTCTGTACTTCATGTTTTGGCATACCCACGTTCTTTATGTTTGTGTCGAAACTATCTTGTATAAAAAAGGCAATCACATTTCTTTTTCGTGATGTACGGATTAGGGGCTTGGGGATCCATGCTACTCGTTGTGTTATAGCTTGTGTCAGATGCATTAGCTATTATTATTTGTTAAAATGGCACTATACCTCCTTTATCTCCTAGATTGCCTATTAATTTGCAATAGAAGACATAGTTTTTAAATTACATTACATGCTGTTTTCTCATGCTTCAGTTCTTATATCCGTGGACGGATTTTAAGAGAAATCTGATACCCATCATTCTGTTATTATTCCCTACATCCATTCGCTATATTTACTCTTATTATTTCTTGTGTTGGTTAGCTTGGCTCCACTTGTCAAGAAGGTTAACGAGGATAAAGTAGTGAGATGACCAACAAGCTTTGCGATAAATTACTCAATGGAAAGGACCAGCATCGTGATACTGCTAGCATAGCTCTGAAGACAATCATTGCGGAAGTTAATACGCAATCACTTGCTGAAAAGACTTAGTTTCTCTTGCCCCACAGCTTATCAACGGTGTCACAAGTGTAAGTTTTTTTATTTCGTTTCTTGTTTGCCATACTTTTCCTTAGATTTCTGTAGAGCTCTTAAGTATTAACTTTGTCATACTTCTTTCGTTGACAGGGAAAGAGTGCTGAAATTAAATGTGAATGTCTTGATATATTAAGTGATGTGCTTCATAGATTCGGCAGTGTGATTGCAAAAGATCATGCATATATGCTCACTGCACTTTTATCCCAGCTGAGCTCCAATCAAGCAAGTGTCCGAAAAAAGTCTGTTTCGTGCATTGGTACGCCTGAATGCATTTAGTAATTATTTTAATTGTTAATGCTTGCACTACCATGGTTATTCATAGTGTATAATGTGTCGCTCTCTGTTGCAGCATCACTTGCTCCATGTTTGTCAGATGATCTATTAGCCAAGGCAACTTCGGAGGTTGTCCAATTACTGAAAAATAGAAGTGCAAGTCTGACATAAGTCGAAACAAATATCCAGATGATTGGTGCTCTAAGGTATATGCATTAACCTTCCAACTGTCGCAAAATTTCCAACATCAGATTTGGTTGTCCAAACAATAGTATAATATTGGAGAAATTGAATCTGGCTGGATGATATACCCATAGGAAAAACTATTTTAGGATGGAGTTAAAAAAGATTTGGTAGTTTCAGTTTATTTGATTGCTGGAACTCATGTCCTTGTATAATTTATGTTGCCTTATATAATTTATGTTGGATTGCAGTCGGTCAGTTGGATACCGTTTTGGACCACACCTTGCCGAAGCTGTTCCTTTACTCATAAAGTACTGTACAAGTGCATCAGAAAATGATGAAGAGCTCCGTGAATACAGCTTGCAGGTGAGAATTTATGTTCAGTGGTTACTAGATTACTTGAACAGTTGCTTCTCCATGGCTATAAACTAACTCTGTTTTGCAGGCTCTCGAGAGTTTTGTACTCAGGTGTCAAAGAGATATATCCCCATATTGTGAGGGTATATTGAATCTTGCTTTGGAATATGTAAGCTATGATCCTAATTTCACCGATAGCATGGAGGAGGACACTGATGACGAAGTACAGGATGAGGAAGATGATGAGTATGTTTTTATACTCCTGTAGTTATAATGCGTAAACATTGGCTCCTATCAATGTATTTGAAACATCTTTAACCTTTTCTCTCAGTGAGAGTGCAAATGAGTACACAGACGATGAGGATGCAAGCTGGAAGGTTCGTCGGGCATCAGCGAAGTGCCTGTCTGCAATTATAGTTTCTCGTCCTCAAATGCTGTCCAAGATGTATCAGGAGGTATGCGGACAGAAACAAGTTAAACCAATATTGTGCAGTGTGGCATTCTTGTTCTTCATGACGTCATTATTCCGTTTCAGCTATATTGCTAATGATTTTTTTCGAGTTGATTTCAACCTTTTATTACCTGTTTTGAGAAGTAGCTAAGTGGAGTAAGCGCCTTTATGGAACGTGGTTTAATTTATCGGTCTTATGCAGGCTTGTCCAAAGTTAATTGACCGCTTTAGGGAAAGAGAGGAGAATGTAAAGGTAACTGCATGGTATTTCGTTACTAACTTAGAACCAAATTTTCATTGTTTCTCAATCTTATGAAGTTTTTCTGTGATCCTAGATGGACATCTTCAACACGTTTATTGAGCTGTTACGCCAAACTGGTAATTTGAGGAAAGGGCAAGGTGACATTGATGAGTCTAGGTAAACAAAATATCCGTTTTATTGATTTTTACCCACCCGTACCAGATTCTTAAAGAATTTGCCATAAGCAGTACACAGTGCACTTGTTTCTCTGTTTGCATTAATAACCCGAGTGAGCCTATCTTGGTTAGAACTTGATACAACTTTATTTGGCTGCAAAGATTTTGATCTGGTCCATCAATATGAATTTTCAGTTTGGCTTATTATGCTTAGGAAAAAGTTTTTCTTTATTCTCATTGCAAAGTTCTATGCACTCAGCACTTAGCACCTATTGTGAATATGTTTGCTTTGCAGCCCTAGATGGCTACTGAAGCAAGAGGTACCCAAAATTGTCAAGTCTATCAATAGGCAGTTGCGTGAAAAATCAATCAAGACAAAGGTTTGTTCTTCAACTATCTTGTGAAGCTTATGTGGACTCGTAATTATGATTTATTTGTTACATTCACGGTTGGAGCATTCTCAGTATTGAAGGAGCTTGTTATCGTATTACCAGATTGTCTTGCTGATCATTTTGGGTCTCTTGTTCTGGAATTGAGAAGGCTTTGAATGTTAGTGAGTTCCATTTGTTGAGATGTTTCTTATGCTGGACTTCGATTTGTTTTTAACACATCATTTATTTGATAGGATAAATCTTCTACCTCCAACCTGAAGATTGAAGCCCTTGTGTTTACAAGGATCGTTATGGCTTCACATTCACCCTCTGTGTTTCATCCATACATCCAGGTATTATAGCTACTATCTTTTCTAAATCAGAGACACTTGAGGACTTACAGTCGGTCCTCATTACTAAATGCATAATAAAATATCCAGGCACTTTCGGTCCAATATTATCTGCTATTGGAGATAGATATTACAAAGTCACTGCCGAGGCTTTAGGGTGTGCGGAGAGCTAGTCCGTGTCCTACGTCCAAATTTTGAGGTTAGCTTTGTGCTCCATGTGCTGATGCTTAACTGATAAGCACCCAATTATGCTGATATTCAAGCTCTTGTTCTGCTTTTATACAGGCGCGTTCTATAGATTTCAGACCATACATTGCTCCAATCTATAAAGCTATATTGGCCCGATTGGCAAATCAAGATCAAGATCAGGTTTGGACCTCTCTCTCCCCCCTACATAACTCTCTCTCTCTCTCTCTCTCTCTCTCTCTCTCTCTCTCTCTCTCATACCATCATATTTTGCCAGGAAGTTAAAGAGTGTGCCATATCTTGCATGAGCCTTGTGATCTCCTCTTTTGGTGATGGTCTCCAAAGGGAATTACCGTCATGCCTTCCCATACTTGTTGATAGGATGGGCAATGAAATAACAAGACTTACAGCAGTCAAGGTAAGCAATTATCTGCATCTTTCAACCTAAACAATTAGGGATATTATAGTTAATGACTTAATGTTACCCTATTAAAAAGTTGAATTTTCAGTATTCTAGTCAAAGATATAAAATCAAATATAGATCTTCTTATTAGTGCTGGACTTGCTGTGCTGGTTGGGGAGAGATGGTTTTGTGGCAGGTTCATTGATGTAAACATAGCATGAGTAGAATACTAAAATGTACCAACTTACTCGCGTGAATCTTCTCTCCACAATTCTGTGTCTGTACCTGTCATCATTTACTCGCGTGAATCTTCATTTGTGGCAGGTTCATTGATGTAAACATAGCATGAGTAGAATACTAAAATGTACCAACTTACTCGCGTGAATCTTCTCTCCACAATTCTGTGTCTGTACCCTGTCATCATTTGCTTAATGCATACTGGTGTTGTTTTTAGACAGTTTTGTTTGCTCTCTGTTTGCTGTACTAGTTGATTGTATGTCTGTTCATTGCTTTTGTTGTTTTGTTATTGTTTTTAAAATGGTCATTCCTTTACAGGCATTTGCGGTGATTGCAAGTTCGCCTCTTCGAATCGATCTTAAATGTGTTCTGGACCATGTTGTTTCTGAGCTCACAGCTTTCCTTCGGAAGGTAGAGATGTGTTACAAATTGTTTGTTGCCTTGAAAAATTGTACTTTAAAGAGGACATCAAACTTGAGCTTGAAGGTTAACTTTTTTATTGCCCCTCTTCAACAGGCAAACAGAGCTCTTAGGCAGGCAACATTGGGAACCCTGAATTCTCTGGTTGTCACGTATGGAGGTCAAATTGGCTCGTCCTCTTATGAGACGATAATCGCTGAACTTTCTACTCTCATAAGGTTTTTTTTCAGTTTAGCTTTGTTCGGAAATTCTCCGTTTTCTCGCTACCATGACTGATTTTGACTTATTTATTGCGGCAGTGACATCGATTTGCACATGGCTGCTCTTGCATTGGAACTGTGTTCCACAATAATGGTCGACAGAAGATCCATTCCAAATGTTGGTTTAGCGGTGAGACAGAAGGTTTTGCCTCAGGCCCTAATTTTGATCAGGAGTGCTCTGTTGCAAGGTCAAGCACTGCAGGTATATATTTTCATATTTAAATATGAACACTTGATTTCATGTTATGCTCCAACTGACAGAGGACATTGTTTCTGTTACAGGCACTACAGAAGTTTTTTGCTTCACTAGTCCAGTCCGCAAACACAAGTTTTGAAACTTTGTTGGACTCACTTATTTCCACTGCCAAGCCATCACAGTCAGGCGGTCTTTCCAAGCAGGCGCTTTCCTCCATTGCACAGTGTGTTGCTGTGCTATGCTTAGCAGCTGGTGATCAGAAATGTGCATCAACTATTGAAATGCTTAAAGGCATTCTAAAGGATGACAGCTCTGCTAATTCTGTAAGGCTTTCTTATCCTGATCATGAATGTCTTTTATTCACCAGATTTGCACTTCTATGTCTATGTCATACATGTTCCCTTTGCCTCTTTTACAATTCATGAAAGTAGCTTTAAAAAAATTATTCATGGCCATCGTCTAGCTAGTAGTATAGCATTGTGAAATTGGGATAGTACATGCTGTCTTTATTTGTTACATATGCGTTCTGCTATTCTCAAAATTATTAAGCAGCTGGTGCCGACAATTTAGTATTTCAACGCTGAACTTTTCTATTGAAGGTCAAACATATCAGTTGGTGCTCTATAGTCTAATGATCTTAAACATTGAATTGCAACTAAGCAGATTTATAATCTTGATAAGATTAGTGCCTAATTATGATGGGGATAAACAAATATTTATTGTTTGCTATTGGTGTTGATTGCTTACATTATGTTTAACTCGACTTTGTCATTGGTTAATTGCTTATAAATGCTCTCCAGGCTAAACAACACATGGCATTGTTATGTTTGGGAGAAATTGGTAGAAGGAAGGATCTCAGCAATCATGTTCAAATAGAGAATATTGTCATTGAATCATTTCAGTCACCTTTTGAGGAGATAAAGTCTGCAGCATCGTATGCTCTCGGAAACATTGCTGTTGGCAATCTATCAAAGTATTTGCCATTTATCTTGGATCAGATTGACAATCAACAGAAGAAGCAGTATCTCCTGCTTCATTCACTGAAAGAGGTTTGTTTCCAGTGGAATTATGTATGTAAGAAGCACCTCCCATAAAAGTGTTGTCTAATTTGTGCTCTTATGCAAAACCTATCAGGTAATTGCACGCCAGTCTGTTGATCATACTGGCCAGAGTGAGCTCCAGGAATCAAACATTGTGAAGATACTGGCATTGCTCTTTAATCACTGTGAAAGTGAGGAGGAAGGAGTCCGGAATGTGGTTGCCGAGTGTTTAGGCAAAATTGCACTTATTGAACCCAACAGATTGATCCCTGCTCTAAAGGTGTGAAGCATGAACAATTAGCAAATTTAGTTGTCACTTTGCATTTATTATATGATTATGAGGTCTAATGGGGTATTTCATATAATTTTATAGGAACGCACATCTAGCCCAGCAGCAAACACAAGGGCTACAGTTGCAATCGCTATAAAATATTCTATTGTTGAACGGCCTGGAAAAATAGATGCAATCATGTACTCCGAGATTTCTACCTTCCTTATGTTAATTAAAGACAGTGACAGGGTAATTCTACTTCTTGAAATGATCTTTACATTTTTTACTAACACTAATGTTTGTATAGTAAGATATGAAGCTGACAATTGCATTTGTTGTTTGCACTTTGCAGCACGTGAGACGTGCAGCTGTCCTGGCCCTGAGTACAGCTGCCCACAACAAGCCAAATTTGATCAAAGCTCTTCTTCCTGAGTTATTGCCTCTCTTGTATGACCAGACTGTTGTGAAGGTATCGTTTCCTAATTGGTTGCTTGTTTTTTCCTTAGTTATGGCCTTGGGTGTTGCCCATAATTTACATCTAGGAAGTGACAAACTGATGATATCCTTCTTTGCAGCAAGAATTGATCAGGACAGTTGATCTAGGGCCTTTCAAGCATGTCGTTGATGACGGGCTTGAACTTAGGAAAGCTGCCTTTGAATGTGTGGACACATTGCTGGATAATTGTCTTGATCAAGTGAATCCGTCGTCCTTCATAGTTCCTTTCCTCTTATCTGGCTTAGGCGGTAAGTACAGTTTAGACACACTATTTTTCTTTGTGGCACTTTAAAGGGTGTGTTTGGTTGGTGGCTTGGGGCCCAGATTACCCAACCGATTCCTTCTGGATATATGCCACACATTACTTATCAGTTATCACTATGTAGTCCTCTTGTTCCTTTCTGAAGCCTAAGATGTGTATAACATATATTATCATAATCATGTTGAATGTGTTTTCTCAATAAGAACTTGCTAATCAGTTCATATTCTACCTGCTTATTGCAGATCATTATGATGTAAAAATGCCTTGCCATCTGATTCTCTCAAAACTAGCAGACAAGTGCCCTTCTGCTGTTCTTGCAGGTTTGTTATAATCAATGACCTTTATATAAATGTTTCATATTGCGATTGCCCTTTCTAATATCATTTATTATTCTGTTTCAGTTCTGGACTCATTAGTTGAACCTATTGAGAAAACTATCAATCACAAACCCAAGGGCGATGCAGTGAAGCAGGAGATTGATCGCAATGAGGACATGATTCGCAGTGCCCTTCGAGCAATTGCTGCTCTAAGCCGCATTAGGTAAAGCTTGATTCGCCGAACAAGTTCACCATTAGTTCTGGTTTAGCCAAACTTTGAACTGCTTGCCATCCTTTCTGTTCTTCAGCTACCAAAACAAGACGGTTTTTTTTTTAAATTACACTAGCCAATCAATATACTTGCCAAAAGTCAAATCTTATACTAATCCTGGCCCTTGACTTTGATCTGCAGTGGCAGTGACTACAGCATGAAGTTGAAGAATCTGATGAACAAGATCACGGCCACTGCTTCGCTTGCCGAGAAGTACAACTCGGTGCGCAGCGAATGAGCGCTGAAATTTTGTACATGGTAGAAAATAGTTGAGTCAACTTGGTACATGGGCCTGCCAATTCCGAGGCAACCTCGCATTGCGCTAGACTGATATACTGTATGGTTTACCGACCCTTTTTGGCTGAGAGGTTGTGCGAGAAACATGTGGACAAAAGGATGTTGAGTGTCCAGCATTCTTTTCTACAAAATCTGGTGGTGATCCATTTAAAGTGGTACTGTACTTAGTATTTTGTACTCTAGTCAGTCGTTTGCAGTTATAACTCTTGGGTAAGGTGTGTGCGATACAATGAGCTTTTTTGTAGTTCTGTTGGTATAGGCTCTTTTTCTTGGCGCCGTGGATTTATTCATGCTGAAGTAGCTTTGGTACGCAACTTGGAAAAGAGAATGCAGTCACTTGATCAATGTTTGGAGTTCCACCCGTCCCATATCCTGACCATTCTCGTTTTATCATCTTGGACGACAATATTGCGAATCCTAGTAAAGTATCAGTTTCTCATGTGCGTGTTTGGTTGCTTGACTTTAAGCTAGACGGAGCCTGTTTTCAAATTAAAAAATGTATTTGAATGTTTCAATGTGTAAAATATCCTACAAGTGTGTTAAATTTTGATTCAAAATACTTTAATCCTTTGGGCTACACAAAAACTACAAAAGTGTGGATCTGAAAAAGGTAAACAATAGACTGTCACATTTGTTAGAATTGTCATTCTTGCGTAACACATTTGTTAGAATTGTCATTCTTGGCATATGTGGGGGGCTCCGTTCAAAAATGTTGTGATGATTGTAGCCACACACTTTGGTGACAAGACCACATCTTAACTTGTGATAGTCACAGGCTCTTGGAGTCTTGGGGTTTTAGGGTTTAGCGGGTTTCTCAAAAAAAATAGGAAGGAGAACCTAATACACACACCACAAAAGGAGGGATTTTTTGTGACACGGACACTTGCAAACCATGCAGCCACCTCGTCCGTGTTCTTGTTCCTTTTTCCAAGAAGTGGAGCGGCAAAGCAAATCATCCTCCTGAGCACCGCAACCGCATGTCCCGTCCCACGAGAAAGCGAAAGCGAATCCACACTCCACTGCGCGTCCGTCGCCTTCCTGCAAAGGCCTAATTTTAGCCATGGACGAGGTTCGCGGCGAGATCCATGGAGGTCTTGTCTTTGATTAGATGAGAGCGGAACATGTGCCGCCGGCAAAGGCGACAGCTTCCCGCCTCCTCCTCGTCGTCGTCCTCTCCCCTGAGGTGAGCCGGTCCCCCGCCATCTCTGCTCCTGATGAACAGCCATGTGCGTCCTCTGGTAGAAAAGCTTGGGATATCTTTAGGGGCGGCGGGAAGCGGCGATGGTTGGATTTGGTGCCGATTTTGGATGGAATGGATTCGACCGCCGGTGGGGAGCGCGGGGTGGCGGAGGGTTGGGTGGGGGTGGCCTTTGTTGATTTTGTGTCAGTCAGCGATCTTCTCTAGGCTGGTTTTGTTCCAGAGAAACATTGGACGAATTCGTGGTGGCATGGCAGTGTGATCTGAGGGGCAGTTTTCAGTCTGATTTGGGCAGTTTCAGACTGATGCTCAAGTGGCAGTTTCAGACTGATCATCATGTGCAGTGGTTTACTTTGTGTTATGGCATTTCAATTTGATCTGGGCAAGGAGAACCTGTATCTTACTTGTCTTTCTAATTAAAATGGGAGCGGGTTTTGCGCAGTCATTGTTAGTATTCCGAGTCTTTTAGTACCCTTTTTTTATATGGTTGGTAAAGGTAGGTATGATGTTGGCAGCACAAGCAGTTTGATCATGCTTCTTATGGGTTCTCTGTCAAGAATGGATTGGTTTAGGGTTTAGGGAAATGTTACAGAAATATCTAGAAGCAATCCACGACCACTAAAGAATAGGGGTTGATAGCACTTGGGCACTCAAACTTAAACTTTTGGTCTGAAGAACGCCGTGGGAGCTGGGGGGTACTTATAGGAGGCTAAGGTCGGTGCCAGGGGGACAGGTGGTATCACCCCCAGGCCGGCCGGGCCTAGGTGGGGCCGGCCGGGCCGGGTCCCGCGTCACCGCCTCCCGGAAAGAGTCCCCAGGCCTCCATGTGTCTTCTCATGATATGCCTGCCATGCATCCCTGGAATACTAGGCCGGCCGGGGCATGGATAAGGCCGGTCGGGCCCTTGTCTGCGCCATCTTTGGTCGGTTCGCATTGTGGCGCGGTCGGAAGCCAAGTCGGTGTGCCAGTGTACGTCGGTAGAGCGATGGTAGAGCGATCGGGCGTGGTAGGGGGCCGGTCGGGCCCTTAGGAGGCCGGCCGGCCTGCCCCTGGCCAAGTCTGGTGGCCAGGGTGCCTGGTAGGGCCACCCCTGGGCCAGCCGGGCTGATCAAGGCCGGCCGGGTTGGACCCAGGCCGGTCGGGCCACCCGACGCTCCCGACAGGCTGCCAGTCTTCCCGAGTCCATATCTTTCTCATCCGAACTCCGATTGTGGAGAACCATATATGAATTTCGATCGTCTTGACGAGCTCTATCCAATGGTTCCACTGTCTTGATGAAGTGGGAAGGCTACAGGCCGGCCAGCCTTGGTTAAGCCCGGCCAGACCACCCACTTTGTCCGTTCGGCTTGAGTCTTGGCCCTTGGGTTGGTTTTGGGTGCCACATGGCTATGGAGTTGTGTCCCTTCTGATATCTTGAGGTTTTATCTGAGTTTTGGCCAATAGGTGGCCATTCATCATCCAGACCTATGTCACCTTGTTTGGTCCATATATAGTAGTTCTTCACGAAGCCATTCTTCAACAAATGAAAGCGTATGGTTTCATGATCTGAACACGGATACATCGCTTCGTTCTTACAAACTTTACAAGGACAATATATTGCCGCTTCACTCTGACGGGAAGCATATTGTGTGGCAGCTTCAGTAAATTCAGTTACTCGTTTAAAATATGTCACCACATCTCCCTCGTTGGACGAGTACATCCAGGACCTGTGCTCCATCTAAAACATATTATTTTTGAATAAAAATATTAATAAAAGGTTACTATTCATTATAATTAATCTTAGTAATTTTTAAATTAAAAGTATATCGATTTCTCTCTCCTAAAAACTTTAATTAAAAGTATGTAAACTTTAATTAGAACTATATAAACTTTGTTAAATATAAAGGAGTAATAGTATTAAATAGAAGGAAAAAATTATTAAATAAATTAACTACATTGGTTTCTCTCTCCTAACAACATAGATCTAGATCTATAATAATAAATCAAAGTAAAAAAGAGATTAAAACGAGGTAAAAATGTATACAAGTGATGAATAATTGTTAGGAGGGTCATATTTGTTCATTTGGGAGGAAGAAACACTAAATGGAAGAATATTTGAAAATTTATATGCACAAACCCTAGATTAGTAAAACGCTAATAACTCATTATATACTTGATTAAAGACAAAATAAATATGATATTTGGCATGGATTTACCTCCTAGAACGAAATCCTTGAAAAGAAACGAAAACAAAGCCTCCCCCCTCACTTTTTAGGTCTTTGCCGCCATTGTATGGAAGAACTCGCGAACTCCTGTAGACTCGGGCTCAGGGAGGAAGAAGCTGTGTATTTATAGCCGGAATAGTAGTGGCGGTCGCCAATGATGTCATCAACACATTAGTGGCGGGCAACGTATCAGTGGCGGGCCGTTTGCTGGCGTCAGCGTCGACCGCCACCACAGTTCATACACTAGTGGCGGTCGTTGCTGGCGTCAGCCCCGCCCGCCACTAGTGCTCGAACTGTAGTGGCGGGCGCTGGGTGTCAGCACCAGCCACTGTAGTGGCGGGCCTCTAGTTGCCCGCCACTACAGTTGAATCGCCCAATGCCACTACAGTGCGTGTTTGTAGTAGTGAATGGGAAGGATGAGCGCTGCCATGGCTCACCGATGGGAGCAGTTCTTCCTCGGGCAGTGATGCCAAAGCACGAGAAGGTATAGTACGCCTCCTTCGACCTCACCAGCACAGCACAACAATGGTACATGCATCTATCCCAAGAGAGGCTGGTATTGGACTAGAGCAAGATCTGGTGTTGTTTGAACGATCGGTTTGGGCCACCTTCCAAGCATAACCTGCTGGGCAAGTTGGTCGCCCAATGGCAGATCGGCACCATCGATGACTACACATCGAGGTTTACTTAGTTCATCACATTTGTATTAATTTTATTCAAATCCTGCAAAATTCATCATAGTAATTCACTTGATTTAGCTAAATCATAGTCAAATGCAAAAATAAAGGAGTAAGATTTATGCTATTAAGCCCTAGATAGCTTCATAGTGTTGTGCCCTAAATTATATCGTAACAAATGGTGAATTCTCTCTATTAAGTGCTACTTAAAATGAAGATCAAAGTAGGAGGCTTTTATGCTATTATGATGCTGTTAAGACCTAGCTAGAGAGCTGCATACTGTTGGACCCTAAATTATATTTTAACAGATGGTGAATCCTCTCAATTAAGTGATACTAAATTGATCATGAATTATATTATACAAACATATGACCTTCGTCCGTAGCAACACACATGTATATTTCCTAATACACTAAATTGATTTGACTTGGTGTGCAAGGTCCACAGGGAAGAAGGTACCATGTCTTGGGTAGACAATTGCAACCTATATCTCATTGCGACATCTCGTTGGTCAAGTTCTAGGCCCCACATCAACCATGAGTGAGATCCAATCTACTTGAAAGCATAATTAGATACCTATCTACTTTGTACTCAGATACATACATATGTTACTACATGTGAAGACACAAGATGTACGCTTGTTCAACAACCTAAATGTGTGTAAATCCTTTTCGTTTGATCTCCGTGCTTGATCTATGATCCCATTCGCGAGAACTCGACATTCCCATCATCCAGAGGCTTGATCCGCTAATGACCATGACATGAGGGGTTGGAGATTTTGTTACTTCTACAAAATTCTTAATCAGAATATTGTTGCATCAAAAGTAAGGTACTAAGTTATGAACTCGAGAGAGGATGCAACGTAACACTGAATTTTGCCCATTCAGTTAGTCTGATTCTTTGAATCCGGGGAACAGATTTGATAACCGATCAATATAATAATAGCGCCATATATAAGGACATGAAGACTTTATGTCACGTTGAGACAAATTGTTAAGTTTCAATCACTTAAGCTTGTTAATGGTAACTAGTTTCTACTTAATCCAGTCCTTCCCATCCACCCAGGTCTCCTTGGTGAGGAAGGGTTGAGCTTCAGCTAGGGAGAGGTTGTTGTGCGACCAACTCACTCTCGCCTCGGTTCTTGATCCTTCGCCATAGCACTGGTACTGGCCCAAGAACGACGTCCTTTACAGCGAAATCAGAACACATCAGCTAGACTGAAAAAAAGATATAAACTACTAGAGTGCATGTATAGTATACTGGTCTGATCGATTCGCTTACAGGTACCTCTCTTTCTTGGGATCATTAAAGTTGTTCCAGCCCTCAGGAGCCACCGTGTTTGACATGTTGCAGCGGGCAAAGATGACCTGGGCATATGGACGCCACGGTCGACCCAGGATGGACGTGCCAACCCCAACGCCAGTCAAGTTGCAATCAACAAAGCTGAACCCCGAGTTATCTGCCGGCGTATCCCGCCCTTGTGCCGTGAATGGTCCTTTTTCTGTCGAGACGGAGTGCAGGTGGCACTTCTGCATGCAGGTAAACAGCAAAATAGACAATTGATGAAATGTGAAGGTTCAGATGAAACTAGCAAGACATACTATGATACTAGCAATGTATAAGTTTCAAAATAAAAATTGTAGCAGTTTTGAAAGAGGATGTGCAATTAATGTATAGGATTAATTTATTGATCTACGCGCGCGTGCTAAGTACCGCGAAGCTGTACCTCAAAAAAGGCCTTCCCTGGCCGAAAATGAAGTCTGTGGCGCCCTCCACGTAGCACTCAGAGTAGTAGTGCCGACCCTTGTCACTGCCCTTGTGGTCTAGGATTGTGTTTGGTACGACACGAAACTACACTTGTAGAATGCTGCCCTGTCTGCAGCAACCCTCGCAGCAAGCGCCGGCGAACCACGGCCATACGTGTTCTGCACACATATGAAAATAGTAAGAAAGATGACGGTGCCATATATGGTGAAAATCATGTTTAAAGTTCATATATGGTGCAGGATAGATAGCTAACATCATGAACAATGGTACAAAGTTTACTTTCATACTACTTTTTGGGGCCTAAACCAGTGTGACGTACATGTTTTTCAAAATTATGCATATATATATATATATATATATATATATATATCCAAATTACGTTAACCTTAAATGTAATGTTTCTGGCGACGAAGTCAGTCGACAGCACGCACAAAGTAGCGCTTTCATCGATGGTCCAATTTCCGCTCCAAGTGACAATGGTCGAGCTGGCGTCCGTGCCGACAAGAGAGATTCCACTCTTGTTCACGATCACGTTCTCTCTGCAAACAGTTAAAAGAAAACAATATCAAAAGCATTGTTGTTGAAAATAATAATCAAGGCTTGGACCAACAAAAATCATTAGTTTGGAAATCACTACTGGATCCGCGCGGTAAATATTTTGCCGACTGCCTACCACCCCCGTTAGTTTTTCCCTAGCTAGATTAGCTTGCATATCCATGCATTTCCCTAGCTATATTAGTTTGCACTTGTCATGAGTGCACAAGAAATCACTTGTTACTCACGTGTACGTGCCGGGCATGATGTTGATGATGACCCTGCTAGCGGGTCCGCTGTTTACCGGAACTGCGTTGATCGCGTCCTGTATCCTCATATAGTTCCCTTTGCCCGACTGGTCAACAGTTACAGTGGGGGCCTGGAGCCTGATGCGTCTTCTCAAGGTCGTCGCCTCCGTCGATGGCGTCCTCTTGATGCCGACACCGAACCCTGCTGCTGCCGTGACGGACGACTGCACCGGCTTGTTGCCCTCGTACGCAGTAAGCCTGCTGCATGATTTCAACGAGGTCAAATAATTAGCAACGACACGAACCCTTCTTTCCCACACAAAAGTCTAACCTCGCATTGTCGTCGATGATGCTGAGCTCCGCCGCCGGTGCGACGGTGGTGGCGGACGCCGAGCCCACCGCAAGAACAGTAACAACGAGAAGGAACATGCCGTTCGCAGCTGCTGGGAATTGCATTGCGAGGAGGTGGTAGCACAGTATCGTCGTGTTTCTTTGTTTTCCTTTGAGGAAGTGGGATGTGGCCGGTGCAACTGTGCGCTCGCACTGGCCATTTATATAGCTGGCCAGCCGCGCCGTGTGACGAAATATTTGTGCCCACTGCACCAGTTGCTTAGAAGCAGAAGAAAGGAAATGGTCTATTTTTGTCTCTGCGCCCCTAGCTAGTTTTTCTATGTACCAGCTACATTCAGTATGAACTCCATTGAGATTCCAAACTACATGATAGGAAACTCGTGTAGTTCAATTCACACCAAAACAATATGGTTGCTCTCTGTTTTTAAAAGACTGCAACAGTTGTGTAGAACTCATGTTATTTTACTCTATTAGTAATAACAATTTTGACCTTAATTTGGTTTAATTCTGCAATGTTATTACATGGAAGGCAATAGAAGTACCATCACTATCATGACTGCAGCTATACATTTGAAGAGACAGAGAACACACTAGAGCGATTAATACCTGCACAAAATTGAGGGATAAATCAGAACAGAACATATGAATGCACAGCTCCCACTAGCTCAATGTCTAAAGTCTGAACCAGCAAGGAAGATGTTCAAGTCTGCTGGTTTCTCGACAGCCCATAGGCTAAAGAAAGCACAATGTCAGAATTTCTAGAGTGAAGATACCACAATAGAATATCTCTTGTCAAGTATGTATACCCTAGTGAACTGCATACGCAACCGAAGGCGATAAGATCAGACACATCAACAGAATATTGTTGCACACACGCTACTTGTGCTGAACTAGTAATAGCTAGCCAACTTTCAGCATAAGTAAACACTTCGCCAATGTGCACGAGGTCCATTCCATATATATGCATCCACTACAACACACTACAGGCAACTCTGTTGAGATTCCAAACTAATATAGCAAACTCAAAAACTTTAACAAATTTGTGGGAATATATGGTTTATTTCTGTCTCTGCGCCCCTAGTTTTTCAATGTACCAGCTACATTCAGTATGAACTCTGTCGAGATTCCAAACTACATGTTAGGAAACTCGTGTAGTTCAATTCACACCAAAACAATAATGGTTGCTCTCTGTTTTAGAAAGACTGCAACAGTTGTATAGAACTCATATTATTTACTCTATTAGTAACAACAATTTTAACCCTTTGGTTTAATTCTGCAATGTGGAAGACAATAGAAGTACTATCACTATCATGACTGCAGCTATACATTTGAAGAGACAGAGAACACACTAGAGTGATAAATACCTGCACAAAATTCAGGGATAAATCAGAACATATGAATGCACAGCTCCAACAGCTCAATGTCTAAAGTCTGAACCAGCAAGAAAGATGTTCAAGTCTGCTGGCTTCCCAACAGCCCATAGGCTAATGAAAGAACAATTTCAGAATTTCTAGAGTGAAGATACCACAATAGAATCTCTCTTGTCAAGTATGTTAGTATGTATACACTTTCGACGGCCAAAGGTTGTGGTAAATAATTGGCATCATCAGCCAAATTCCATTACTGGGGTCTGGGAATCCACAACATGCAACCAAACTCTGATGACCTCGGAGAGAAGCAATTGTCTCACTTTTTCAGATGAACCATGCGCAATCAGTTAACCAGCAAAAGGAAGTGTTGAAATTAAATCATGGCATTTGAATGGGCCACTTAGAAATACAGTGCATCTATATGCATATGGATATGTTGGGAAAAAATAAAATTATTCAGAAATAGATATAGAAAGTTGTCGTTTAACCACAAAAGAAATAGGCAACACTACCTGTGGTATATGTGCTGCTCATTTGCTTCAGATTCCCTAATTATTCTGAAATAGATATAGAAAGTTGTCTTGAAACCACATTTGTCCTATCATGTTGGAAGGTTGGGTAGAGGATGATGGCATCTGACGAGAAGAGGACGTAGCATGTCCCATGGACGTCTGATCCTCCAGCTCTCTTCTTGCCATGGTGCATGCCTCGTCTAGAGCTACTGGCTCGGAGTTGCGCTGTCGACCACTCATCATATAGATGCAGGAGTCGCGCGCGACACAAAGCAGAGCGCGAGCTGGCGAAGGTGCTTGCAGGTGAGCGAGAGCGGCGCGAGCTGGGAGCACGAGAGTGGTGCTGCGAGCGAGGCTCTCGATCGGAAGGAGCGCAGAAGAAGAATCTGAGCGAGGCCAGGCGAGCCGAGCTGTGCACCTCCCGGGTGCAGGAGCCGAGCGTTGCTGCGCACGATAATTGAGTGAGCGGCAGGGCGTCTGATTCCTCATCCGTCCACGTGGCGCACATCTAGGGTCGGGCTGCACGGGAAACTGCACAGATTTTTTTTCGGACCACGCGTAATTAAGCCAGCGCGGATGTTGCGTCGCTCGTATGGAGAGTGGACATGCTAGGTATGGTGTGTCGGTTGACCGGACACAGAATAGGCTATTTTGTGGCCTGGCACGGAGCCGAGTGATTTAGATCTGAACCCCGTGATGGATGTATACCATCTAATTGTTAGCGGCCCAAAGGCTAGTCCACGCACGACCAGCGTATTCGGAGGCCCAAGGCCTCTCTCGTCCCAAAAGACCGGCCTGAAGGGAGAGGTTTGCCCAGCTATATAAGCTGGTGTCGGCCTCCGTCAACTGGCGAGGTGGGACTAAACCTCGTTCGCGTCCCACCGGCTCGTCACCACACGTGCCATCCGTTCGAGTGCTGACACTAATTTGGTTACAAGAGTTTTCCTGATAGAAATCAGAGAACAATGGCTAGTGTGTTGAGAAATAAGCAAATCTGGTACCCTGGTCCAGATAGGTTCTTACTTGCTTTGGTGATTGTGGTCCTATTCAATATGAACATGTGATTCTTTTGTACAACAAATCAGAAAAGCTGTCGTTCTAGTTCACATGAATCCTGCCATTTCGTCTTCACATGCATGTATATATCAAATCATCCACATATTTCATTTAAAATTTTTCTTAGTACATAATAATTAGTACAGTGTCAGGAAGAGCAATAAGCTCTAGAATGGTACAAAATATGTTATGAATTCCAATACAAAGTTGGAACTTTGGCTATATGATGAAGTCATTTAGTTTCTAATGTGTGATCAAACTCAGAATAATTGTTTTATCATTGCAATCAGTAAGGGGCAAAATATTTGGAGTATCAAACAATAACCCGAAAGAACCAAATGGGGACCTGGAGAAATTCAAGTCTCAATCCAAAACGCACATAGAAATCATTTTTATTGTTGTTCATTCATCGGTGGATACATGTTGTTCTAATAAAAGAGTAATGCCAGAAGCCTAACCATCTCAGTTGCAACTCGAACTGGTTCTAGCAACTTAGCGGAAATGGAGGATCAGCAAACGACCCATTTAGCACCCCTTGTGCGACGATGCTGTATGCCTTTTCCGTCAGGTGCATGCCGTCCCAGTTGGCAAAGCTGCTCGGGTCACCCCAAACCTTTGCCGTGCTGTTGCACTCCATGCTGATGTGGTACCGGCCATCACCGCCGCAGCACGCGACCAGAGGGTCACCAATACCTGCATAGCCAACACGATGTGATCAATGTATTAACATCATTATCAATTAGATCGATAATTTAGAGGGAAAAAGAAGGTACTAGCTACTCACCGAATCTGCCAGGATTCTTGATGAATTCCATGGCAGCACCGTAGTAATCAGCATAGATGATCTTCACGCCGGGGTGGTAGTACCTGAGCCTTTTTATCTCGCCGTGAAGCGCCTGGTTGTGCTTCTGAGAGACTTCGTTGAGCCACCTGAGACACTGGTGCTCGTCATAATCATTGGGGTTGTCGCTGTGGAACCTGCTCAGGTATGATGGCCAACACCCAATGGGGAAGATGTTGGGGATCACAAACGTTTTTGCGAAACTATATATAATAAGATCCTGCATGTATGCATAGTACTTATTAGGACATGACATCCAACTAATTGAAGGGCCAGAAAAAAGAACGTATTAGTGTGCAAGCACCTCAACGAAATGGCTTATGACTGTGATGACTTCTGGAATGATATCTTCGAGTTCCTCACGAGGTCTACCAGCGCTGAAATATGCGTCGTAGTCGTTGCCGCCAATCTGGCCCATCACGATGAGAGACTCGCGTAGGAGCTGCCTCTTGGTACCTGATAAAACAATTATGCGATGGATAAGCCAATTTTCATGAATTCTTGGATATTTTGGGAACTTTGTATTGTAGTAGTTACCATCCCTGGGAGCTATCCGTTCCATCATATCATCAAACCAATCTATAAGCGTGCCTAGAGGAAAGGGCGCCCCCACGCTGTTATTCATTAGGGGCCCCGAAGGGAGTGTGCCCTCTGTCGTGGCACCAACCATGGCAAAGTTGGCACCATGTGGGAACTCTCCTGAGTGATTGTTCGGTAGATATGGTGGTATCAATGGTAGTTGAAGCGCTTGAGCTGTAACAATACAACACGGCATGATTAACAAAATTAGAAAATAATTTTCATTTCATAGAAAAAATATTTCTAGATATAATGGGCATGTGTTTTGGGTCATCCCACACTTAAATGTTCTGATCCTTGAATTGAGATCCAACAACAAATGTTTATCTATTATCTGAATACTGCCGCCCTCCTCCTCATGTCTTCTCTCACTCTAACCCTCACTATCAACCATCCTCCACCATCCCATTCACTCCCAATTTCATACGCCAAAAGATTAGAGCTCGCTCGCTGGGGACCAAACTAAAAGAACCTCAAACTGAATTCTTAACTTCTTACTTCTTACCGATGGAGGCGGTTGGAGCAATCACTCACTAAATTTGGGGAGGGGGCTCCTTAACACGAACCTCAGAAAAAGTTTAAATCTAAATCTGGATGTTAGGGGGCACATAAAATACTTGAGTGACATACAACTTTCTCAAAAATTTGATGTCACAATATACTCACCGTAGAAATCAATGAGGACACGACCATCACAGACACGACCTGTTGCATGCTTGAAAAATGTCATGCCATAGGGGGGCTTATTGTACTTGGACGCGGCATTGCCAGCCAAGTTCACAAAGTTTCCGGTGTCTATGACGGAGTCCCCGAAGCTGAAGATACGCTTGTAGCAGCTGCACAACCCTACATGGGGATTTAGTAGGAGCACAATGAGGACTAGGAGGATGGTGGCCATTGAAAAGGAATGCTGTTCACCCTGGAAACCGCTCATCTTCTAACACCACAATACTGTTTGCATGTTCTGCAGAGGAATATCTTAGACCAATATTTATAGCCCTCTTGAATAGTGGTATATCTCTAAAAGCCCACTGTTTTTTAGTAGTGGTATATCTCTAGCAGCCCATTGTTTCTTGTGTAGTGGTATATCCCTAGGATATTCTAGTCAATACATGGAAAAATTGAACGCGAATTAATACAATTATTGCTCACATTTATGGAAGATCTCCAATTTTATGAAAAATATCTTCCCAGGTCACAATACGGCTGTAAAGATAAATTCTTTCTCACAATCCAGTTTTATGGAAAATATCTTCCCAAATCACAATACTGTTGTAAAGATATTCTTGCTCACATGTATGGAAGATCTCCAATTTTATGGAAAATATCATCCCTGATAACAATATGGCTATAAAGATATATTCTTGCTCACTATTTTTTTGTTTTTTAGAATATACTAATAATATTTTAATTCCATACTTTTTAAGCCTACATCATTTGATTTTATAGCGCATTATATTTTTCTTTTTTAATTCAGCATTTAATATATGGTTTATGTGCCTATTGATGGTGATACACTTTTATGACATGTCTTCATGCCACCTTTCATGTGTGTTATCGCCAAATTCTAGCCAGGCCAGAGATGGGCCGAGATCAAGATGGGCCTCGAGGAAAGCTTGAGAGTCGGCCCCTGCGTGGGTTTTCCAGGCCGAGTTGGCCGTGTATCTATTAGTATAGCTTTAATTTAGGAAGATAAGCTTAGAGATAGAGAAATAGAGTCCGAACCGGACACGTTAGGGTTTGTTAGGATTGCAAGTCTCCGGACTATAAATATGTACCTTAGGTCATGCATTAGGTGTAATCGTAATCATCACACGTTTGCGACTACAAGTTTTCGGTGCATCGCCGCCCCTGTTCCAGGTTTTCACGGGTAAGCGCCATGCTGCCCTGATCGCGTCCAGCGATCAGGGCATTATTGTTCTTATTCGTTTATCTTTGTGTTTCTCGTACTGAAGCGTTTTTGATGGCGAGATACACTGGTTATCACGGCGTTCGCAGAGTAGCACCAGCGGTTTTATCTATTCATATGTAGCTTGCCGTTTGCGACCGTCTAGCTGTCCTAGTATGCGCTTGCATATGTGGGAACAGCGCCTTGTTGCGATCCATCTAGTAAATCTAGTCTGTTGCGGTTAGCTCCTGTTCTCGGGGGTTCGCTCAATATCCATATGGTTTGGCCTTACGAACGGGCTGGATGTTCCGATGGCACGATAAGATGCTCTGCGTCGGCTCAAGCAGGGATTGTTCCGGGAATCGGCTTGTACTGGTTCTTTGGCCTCGGTTTAGGTCGATGTATTGTTGACTGTCGTGATCATTTGGCCCAGCCACGCGTAGGACGTTCCGGTCATATAGTGAGAGCTTTAACCGTAGTAGATTAGATCAACTTGATGTGGTTGGAACAGGGTTTCTAATGCTATGTGTCTGCGTGACATACGCAGATCCAATTTGTTACAATCGGCTTTCTTTAGCCGATGCAGATGAGGGAGCCGACCCATCGGCTCGGACTAACATTTATATGTGTCTGTTTTGCAGGAAACCAACCCAAAGCACGAGTAACACCTCCCTGACCGGGTCCAAGGTCAGGTGGCACGCCTAGCGAACCACAAAGCCAGGGCGTGTGCCGGATTCTGGGCCGTTGACCGAGGGACCGGGGCCCACCAGCCGTCCCGGAAGCCTCCCGGCTCCTCGTGTTGCCAGCCGTCTCCCGCCGATGGGTTTCGGACGACAACAATGTGCCAATTTGGAATTTTATTATATAAAGAAAACACATGTCATGGGACCCACCATATCATACATGACTCCATGTCCAACATGGTGCGGCCTTGCTATAGAATATGAGCACAAAAATGGGTTACATAGAGTTTCTTTTCTAAAAATAGATTAAATATCTATGATGAATAGGCATTGTCATTCGATATCATCACAATTATGATGTACAACAAGTTATGATGAATTATTTTCAATGACAAATGCAAATTGTCACATAATATCATCACAAACATGATTTCTGAATAATTTATGACATTTTTAATGACAGATGTTAGATTTTTGTCACTAAACTTGGTTGGCTGCTAGAAATCTTCATAAACCAATCGATTTAATGACTAATTTCTTTAATGTCATCGTACAATCATCATAGAAGGCCATATGTGTTGTAGTGTTGGGACCCCTGCCCGCCTTTATACATCCTAGGCAGCAGAATTACTAGTCAGTTACAGTGAGACCTAGTAGAATTTGAAGGTAGGAGTCCTAGTAGGTTTATAGAAGAATCATAGTAGGAGTATGGCTTCTTCATTCCTTATGGGTACTTGGATCTATCCTCAACAATGTCAAGAAGAAAAAGCCTCAACTACCACCACCGAAGTACAGGCATGTCAACACTGATACGCCACCAAATGTTGTCCAAGCTTGGAAGTAGTCAACAACGGCAGATGTCAGCGCCCCTGGGTTTGGGTAGCCTAGGTGCAACAGACCCCGAGACGTGCCATGACTATATGGTGGGACTGCCAGTAGATAGGCCCCACTCGTTGGTAACATAGTTTTAGAGGGAGGCAAACAGCTGTTGGCGTTCTTTAGCCACAGATAAATCTGCAAGCGTACAAATGCCAGTTGTAGCTTTCACCCTGGAGTATTCCGGGGTATCGTATCCACAAGGAACGGTGGTAAACTATCTAAATTATCTAAATCCGGGAGATGTAGAAGACAAGCAAGGCCTAGGTGAGTAGGGACGATACTCTAGCAAGAAGGAGATAATGATAACGTACCGTAGAGTTGCAGTCTTGTGTTGGGGGATAGACTTAGGGCACCTGGCGGCCCGTAGCACATCAAGGAATCCACACAAGGGGCTACGGTGCGATGCTTCAACCAGGCAGGGTAGGGATCGACTACCACGGCCACTACGTGGTGGACTACAAAGCCGCACTGATGTTGTCACCACCAGAGGGTACCACAATCGATTCCATATGGTCCGAGTGCTCCGCCAGCATAGACGTTGGGTCCGACACCGCGTCGGCGACCAAGTCTAGGACTTCTACCTGCGCACACCGATAGAAGCCTCCAGGGAACCTACTCACACTGGAACTCTTGGGACCACTGCTTCCGATCTCCCCGGACGAGGGACCGTCTATCCACAGAAGATAGTTTCTACAATCTAGCAGTAGATATGCAATATTCCAAGCAAGATAAAGTATGGTGGGCAAACAATCACTGTGATTGGTGAAATGTTTACCTCCGAGGAAGCAGAGCGATCCCAACAAGCCGGGGCTCGAGCTTTACCTGAGGGTTCGGATGAGGAAACTGCGGTCGAGTCCTAAACGAATCTCGGCAGAGCTTCCACTACCGAGCTGAATCGAGCGGAGGAGGCGAGTCGAGAATCCAAAGGATATCGGCAGAGTTTCACCACTTGGACTACTGGGAGGACTTCCAACACCCCGGAAGTCGCTCTGCCCTCAGAACCTCGCCCTCTCAGCCTAACACTAAAGAGAATGGAGTGGACAGCACTTGGCACTTGATCTCGAGCTTCTGGTCTCCATCTGAGCCGTGGGGGTTGAGCCTCCTTTTATAGGGAAGTTATGGCGGTTGGCTGAGGACAGGTGGCGCTTCTCCAGGCCGGCCGGCCCTCTTCCTCCGCCACCGCCTCCCGAGCTGAGTCCTCAGGCCACCACGTGTCCCTACTTGACGCGCCCGCCATGCAGTTGGAGAATAATAGGCCGGCCGGGCAAGGGATAAGGCCGGCCGGGCCCTTGTCCGCGCCGCCTTTGGTCGGTTCCCAAGGTGGCTCGGTCGGAGGCCGAGTCGGCGCGCCGCGCGATGTCGGTTGGGAGTTTTGGCTTGGTAGGGGGCCGGCCGGGCCCTAGGGAGGCCGGCCGGCCTGCCCCTGGCCAATTCCCGTGGCCAGGGTGCCTGGCTGGGCTGCCCCTGGGCCGGCCGGGCTGAGCAGGGGCCGGTCGGGCTAGACCCAGGCCGGCCGGGCCAGGGTCTGGCTGGTCGGGCTCCAGTCTGCCTGGCTCACCCTCCGCCGATACTTGGACGACTTCTCGAGCCCTTTATTTGGGTTTCAAGGGCTTGGGTCGCCTGGTTGAGCGACCCAACCCTTGACCACTTGATTTTTCTTGGTTTCTGGCTCAATTTGCGTCCTTCATGCGTCAGAGTCCCTGCATTCGAATATTCAACAAAACTTGTGGAACTCTGTCAGTATAAACCATTTCAACCCTTCTTCTCATGTAAAATGGTAGCATGTTGGCGGCTAAAACACGAAGTTTATGACCGCCAACACACTCCCCCACACCTAGAGCTTTGCTCGTCCTCGAGCAAAGGGAAAGAATCGAACCCTAGGTCGAGGCGAGAGCTCAAAAAGCGATAAATGCTCAAAGACATAAAGACACTATTCATTATCCATACCTGGGCATATGTGGTAAGTGTCTATGTCTTAAGCCATGAGATGTTGAAATATTGGAATGACCATGCGGACTTACCTTTCGAATCAATAGCTTGGATCCACATGGTTTTTCTTGCCTTGTCCCCCATCCTCATGTTTTGGGTTCTGGCACTCATCTCTCATTGCCACTCGTTTTCCTCTCTTTTTGGTGGTGTGGATCTTGATGTATTCTCGAGAGGTACCTATGCTTGCACTTTGTATGTTGTCAAAACAAAAGAAAATTCTTAAGAGTAAAGTGACATAACTTGGGCTGATGTGAGAGTGTGGATGGATTGTAAGGGATCAAGGATAGGAGATGGTACAAATGCAAATGATGTGTGGGTATGGAAGAACCACTCATCGGGATTTGCACCTGTGATCTCGATCTTGAGACACTTTGTTGAAGATCTCTCCCTCTTCTTTTCATCCACTTTATTTTTTTCTTTCTCTTTTTTTTTCCAGAGCTTTGCATACCTTTGATGATAGGCAACATGTTTGATCCTTGCAAGTGCTCCTTTTTCTCATTCTTTTTCTTTTTGAGGATCTATCTTGAGAGAGAGGTTTCTTCTTTTGGAGTCTCATTTTGAGGAGACCACAAGGTAGGAGCTAAACTAAACAAGGATGATTTCTAAAGTTTGTGGGATGCTTGGCGAGTGAATGCCTAGCATGTATATGGTGGAGGCTAGCATTTGAAGTTTAAGAATAAGGGAATATCAGCCAAGAATTTGCCACAAACTCAAAAGGATTAACCTTTGAATCAACTCAACAAAGATGCAAAGCATGGTAATCTATCCTAACGTTTTTGGCTTTGGGTGGTGTATATGTAAACATGAGGAGAGGGATAGGCAAGCCGACATGTGAATAATTTAACAAGCATATTGATGAAAGGCTAAGTAGCAATGGTCATATCACACCGTCAACATCCAGACAAGACTATCCCTAAATATGTTGCCCAAAGCATGAACATATGAATTGGACTCTATGAAATCAAGCACAAATGCTTTTGGCATGGCTTTACATAAGGTTCAGGGAGAAACAGGGGCATTTTTAGGTTGATCATGGTTCATAAGTGTAAAAAGACAGCCAGCAGAAATTCAACTCAAAATCTCAAAATTGAGAGGCCGGCCGGGCTAGGGGTAGGCCGGCCGGGCCAATGATTGAAACTGAACGTTATCGACACGTTTGTAGCTAATCTTGAGGCACTTCCATCGGTTCAAACCTGCGAAAAATTGGAGAACAAGTCCGACCGAGCCATGGAGGTCGACTGAGCCAGAGTGGGGCTGGCCGGCCTGCCTCTGGCAGGTCCGAGGCTGAGTTTCGGTCAGGTTCTTGTTCCACTCTGTTTTTCCTCCGTTGCCCTGTTCTTATACTGAATAAACGCTGGTAAGTCCGAGATTTCACTTGGTGCTCAAAAGCACACCAAGTGAGGTCAAGAGCCTAATTTGAATGATTCACTAAGCAAGACATCATTGAGGCACCAAAGTTTTTTTTATTCATGGAAATAAAGAAGAGGAATTACAAATCAAACTAAGGAAAATCAAATTTTATTCTAAACTAATCCTTCTAAACGACCTAAGGAGATGGTGGATCATAAAGCTTCGGGTCGCCGAGTGTAACACCCCGAAAATTTAGGCCGAATTTTAAATTTATTTTTGGACGCCGGAAAAACTTTTCGGGTTTCTAAATATTTTCTTCGAAACCGTTGGTCTTGGATTTGACTTTGGTTTCGCTCTCTTAGAAAATTCCCAACAATCCCCGATCCCCGTCGACCTCCACCATAATTCCAGGATATTGTTTTATCCGTTAAACCATTGGTTCCATTCGGTGATTCCAAAATCCTTCCGGTCTATTCCACAAAAGTCTCCACCGCAATTTTTGCTTGGAATAAATTCTACCAAGCTACCATATGGTTCCCTCATACATATACATCACTCCCATGGGAAAATATTCCGTAGTCCCGTGCAATATTCCCAAGATTATTCATATTCTCTATTAGGTCAATTTCAATCCGAAAATTATCCAGACACCTTCCACTCATCCAAAAATTCTACAATTTTGGGGAGATGCATAAATCCACCTCCTGATCATTTCACTCCACTGCCCCAACCTCATTTGAGCAATATATGAGGTACTTCCTTTGTAGTGCTCTTTTCTTGCCTATTTGCAACTTCCAAAGGAACCCCTATTTTTATGTCTCCAAAAATTCTACAAAAATTCAGAGATGGTCCCTATCCAGTGGGTAACCCAAATATGTAAAAATATCCCATACCTTGTTAAGAAAATGTTTGACTTTTTCTCTCTGCAAGTTTCTGCCCTAAAATTCAAATGTTTTCAAAAACAAGTCAAATGATTTTGGTAGTGGGAAGTGAGTGCATAGATGCAAGCCCTGGGTGTGCCAACACCTCTGGGAAAAGTCTTGATCAAAACAAAAATCATTTGCTTCTCCAAACAACCTTTTTCCATTTGGACCAGTACTGTTTTTCAAAAGTTCTAGTCGCATGAGGTTTCGAATTTGCAAAAACTCTAGTCAGAAAAGTTGTAGGAAATTCAATTTGGCACCGAGTGACGCGATTAGTTTTTGTTTTAGAGCCCTAGGGTGAGAGAAACTTGGTGATGCCGATGTCGGCATGGCCAGAACCGTGGCCACCGTGGGCATGGTCGTGCCCAACGGCGCCACCGGTTCTTGGTCGTCGCCGGTGGCCTCCCCGCTGCTTCCCCTCGTGCACCCCTGCTTCCCCACCCCTCGCTCGACCCCAGCCGCCACACGTCGCCTTCCCATCTCCTCACGTGCGCAGCCGAGCTAGACGACGCGCCGACTACGGCGCCGTCAAGTGCAAGACGACGCGCCGTCCAAACAGCACCGCCGGGTCGGTGCCTACCGCTCCAGTGCTCCTCGTGCGTTCCTGTTCTTCCAGCTCCTCCTCCTTATCCCTCCCCTGTGGCCGGAGCAACGTAAGCCATGACCTCAACGAGGGATTTAATGGCCGCCACGGCCACCACCTACCTCTCCCCCTCTCCGGCTTTATAAGGCAGCCCAGACCCCCTCTAGAACTCACACCCACTCTCCTCTCCCTCTCCTGGACCTCTCTGCAGAATTAATCGGAGGATGGACCTCGGGTCTGGTCGAATCGATCAGAAACCTCGCCGCCGTTCCTCGGAACCGCGCGAGCAGCTGAGTGTGCCATCGTTCGATTAATTCATCACAGAGCCTCCTCAACCTCTCCTCCATCCTCCAGATCAACCAGCGGAGCCAGGGGAAGCGCGCGTGCTCGCGTTCTTCCTCGACCTCCATGGCCGAGCCGCCGAGCTTCTGGAAGCTCGCGGCGACGCACCTCCTGGCCGCTCCCCGTGCTCCGGACTCCCTCCCTGGGCGCGGTGAAGCTCGCCAGACCCCACCCCGCCGCCTCCCGGCACCCCCGCGTGCCCAGCACCCCACCTCGCCGGCGACCCCGTGCTCCTCCAGTGCGGTCACGACCGAAGAAAGAAGAGGAGCGAGAGGAGGGAAAAGAAAAAAGGGAGTCAACGATTTAAACCTAGTATGGGACCCACCTGTCAGGATAAGTGGAGGCGCCTTCCTGTGGATGCGCTTTCCTGACCAGAAGACGTCTTTTCGCTGGAGTACGCAACCAGCCCGGCCCGGCTCTGGATTCAGCCCGTTCTGTTTTTTTTTTCTCTGGTGAGCAGCGAATAGCTATCTGTCGCTCGTCCATAACTTTTGAACCGTAGCTCCGTTTTAGTCGATTCAAATTTGTAAATTCTTAGTTTGAAAAGCTCTATCCAGTAGTATCAGTTTTACATTTTTGTAAAATACTTGTATGCTCAGCACCCTTGTATGCCTGCTTAGGTGTATTCCGCGGTACCGGCAAACCGAGACCCTAACCCGTGACGTGTCCGTGACCCTCCAAGCCAAATGGTGTCGATCTTCGGAGGCAAGCTAACCCCTTGCTATGAGCCGTCCTGCAATGTTGTTTGTTATTTGCTTATTGCCATGCCGAGTATTTATATTTGTCTGCGTTCGGTATATATTATGTCGGTATGTTGTTGTTGTGTTTAATATGTTAGTCGGATTATTGCTCCTGCCATGTTATGTTCATCATCCATGTATGCATTAGAATAACGTGTGAATTAACTGTGCGCCTCGCACTTGCGTGGCTTTGTCGAACCCTCTAAATGAACAACTATAAAACATGCGTTCCTATGATTGTTTGCTTCTTCTTCTTCGCCGAGGTGAGGAGCGGACGAATGTCGTCTTATGATCCTCGGAGTTGGGGGCATTTGCCAAAAGAGTTATTTGCTTCTTCTCCCTCCGTCAAACGTGGTTGGCGTAAGCCTGCCTGGACTGCGACGCTTGGGACATTTGCTTTCCATTTGGCTCTTTTTGCCAAGATTGCTGACACCACGTCAGGTTAATCCTCGAGTGGAATGGATGCTTTCTTTCTTATGAATGCTTTTCGGTTCATTGCTTGGAGGCTACATGCCTCACCAACTTTGTAATTAATCTGCGAGGGCGCTGGCTGGAGGAACCGCCACAGTCGTCCGATTAACCCACTGTGCTATTTTGTAGTTGATCTGTGGTGGCGCTTGTCGGCGGGATCGCCGCGATAGTCACCCGATCGACGCAAACCAACTAAACCATATTTCGTAATCGATCTGTGGTGGCGCCGGCTGGAGGAACCGCCATAGTCCCCCAGTCAACACAAACAAACTATTGCTTGAGATATTATGTTGCTAATGTCCTGTTGTTTGATGATATATTATTCTGATATTGTGATTGTTGTGTTGGACTAATCCTCTGTTGTTTGGACTTGTTATGATGAAACTTGATTAAATGAAACACCCCTCCAACATCGATAGGGCCAGTCCATGGTGCCACTAATCTGAACATTGAAAGCACTACCACTGTCGCTCATATGGGCGGGCCTTGACCTACGTAACCTATTGAGCCTCCTTTGATGCTACCATTTTGGCAAGTCTAGTCGGTTACCTTTGTGGTCGGGGCTAGTCTTGCGAAGGTTCCGGAGCTAGGCGTCGCTCATGGGTTGGGGACGTGCCGGATTCACTTCGTCATAAGACATAGAGTTATGTCGGTAGCTATACAGGGAGTGTCTTGGTAGCGTGAACGGTCATGTAAGTGTATCGGGTCGTCTTAAGGAAGGTTTCCTAAAGTACCGGCTATATGGTGCATTTAGATGAGTGGTAACTGCAACCTCTCGAGAGTGTCAAACTAGCAGCTAGCCTTGTTCCTGGGTTATGGAACAACAGTTCAGTGTCGGTCACACTGTGTGCCTTTGTCGAGTCCGAGGTTAAACTTAAGTATTGTTTGAAAGAAAGATGAACAACCTGATTTCACTAAATGAACAGTAAGTTGATGCAGGGAATGTTACTCGAGCTGTGAAAGGTTACCGTGGTTAGTGTTGGCGGTGTGATCGTTGGGAGCCTAGAGTTAGGCCTGAGCCAACATCAACGTGCATGTTCAGAGTGGAAAGATGAGGCCAGTGGGCCTAGCAGTGATCACAGGTGCTGTTGAGTATTATTTGGTACCAACTGGTACACTCGTTTACTCGACACAGGTAAGCTCTTGTATGATTGCCGGTGCACGATCCAACCCCACCTGGCTTGGACTCTGTACTGGTGATACCCCCGTTGCTTGCTTATGACATGTTTGGTTGTCAATGCCATGCTACGTTTATGACATGTATCTAGAGTACACCTTGCCATGTTGTAGGATTTTATTTCCAATGTGTATCTTGTTGCATGATTGTGGGATTGTTTGTAGTGAGTGGCGATTCTTGCTGAGTGCATACAAATGTACTCACGGGCCTTGTGATTATGGCCAGATATCGGCGAGGAAACATCTTCTACCTTAGCAAGGAGATGGAGCAAGAGCATGCTAGGATCAGTAGCCCAGCCAGATGCCTGTGGAGTGGAGCCGCTCCAAGCCGTTGCCTTAGTCGTCTTCCGCTGCCAATTAAACTCTGTCCTGAGCCATGCTTGGCATGTTATTCTGTAATGCATTGATGGCCTTGTAAACCAATTGTAGCACTTCCCGTGCCTGATTGTGTAATGATTTCCATTATGTTACACTGTCGCGACGTGCGGCCGATGTCTTGGGCTGGCGCACGGGACGACCGCCTCTCTGGTAATATGTTCCAGGGAGGGGTGTCACACCGAGCACCTTCGCAAAGCGTTTCAACTTGCTTGTGGTGGCTTTGCGCAGCACGCTGAACTCATCTTGTTGGTCATAGACCGCGAGATGAAGTTCGGCGATTTGCTCCTCCAAGGCAGTGATTTTCTGCCTTAGAGCCGCCACGAGTTCATCGGACGCCTTGGTCTTCTCCTCTTCCTCGCTCTCGTCACTAAATTCCATGGTTCCGAGAGGACCACGGATCTTAGGTAGAGAGCGGCGGCGTTCCACCCTAGGTGCTGCGGACGAGGTCGACTCGGTAGGGCCCTTCCCCTTGTACTCGGGGTTAGGCACAAGTACCTTGCCGTACCCTATCGCGGTCCTTTGCCCCTTGACAATGTAGGGCAGCGGACTCGCCGGTGGGCTAGCCACCGCTAATGCAGGCTCCTGGATGAGACGAATCTTCCCGAGGCGGAGGTCATGTGGATTGTTGCGTTGTGCTTCACCAATGCCTTTGGGGCAATGTCCTCGTCGTCGCTGCTTTCCACCCGGAGCTTCCGCCTCACCACCACCTTTCTCGGGGAGAGAACTCCCGTCGTCGGGTGTGGCGAAGCGGCCACCCAGTGCTCCTTACCCTTCCAGATTGAAGGGCGAGGTGAAAGTGCGCGGGGATGACGATCACTGTGCCCACGAGGAAGCGGGGAGCCAGGCCTGACAGAGCTGGCCCGGCCGGCCTACTCTGGAGGCCAAAGGCTCCCTGCTTTCTGGAGCACGTCCCTGAGTCTTGTCCACCGCGATATCAACATCGCGGGTCTTGACTAGGGTGATCGACGCCACCTTAGAGGCCGAAGACACTTTGAGAGGTGGCACTCCCCTCGACGCAGCGGCGGTGGACACGATGTCAAAAGATTCCGCCATGATTCAGAGGAGAAAAGGTGCTAGGTGTAGAAGGGGATGAGTGAAGAGGATGAGGGGTTCAAGTGTTTAAAAAGGTGGAGATCAACCCCTCATCCAAACTTATCTCGCGGATTCCTCCCGCTCGGCACTGCAAACGTTGCAAACTTCACGGGAGGAAGCCAACGGAAAAATTTGAGTTGATCCGAGGCAAAGCCAGGCCGACCGGCCTATGATGGGGTCGGCCGGCCTTGTGCTGAGCCCGGTCAGCCTGGGTTTTCGCCCAGAGCCAGACCAAGGCTCCCACAGGCCTTTTCCACGCTCCCTTCACTCATTTATGTCCTAAAAAAATTCAAAACAAAACCTAACCTAGGATAACCGCGGTTTAAGTTCTAGCGAGACCGTAGATGCAAAATTATTCAAACTCGTAGAATTTGAGGACATCTACTTCCTCGACTTCTAAGATGTCTGGCTCAAGGAGTAGTTTGAGGCGCTGGCCATTCGCCTTAAACTCACTCCCATCCTCGCGCTGGAGAGTTACCGCACCATGACTAGCAGCATGCAGTACTAAGAAAGGACCCTCCCATTTACTACGAAGCTTTCCATGACCGAACAAACGAACGCGGGAGTTAAAGAGGAGTACCTTATCTCCTGGTTTGAAGTGCTTGATCTGGATCCTCTTGTCATGCCACCGTTTTGTTCGTTCCTTGTAGAGCTTCGCACTATGGTAGGCTTTCTCTCTCCATTCCTCAAGCTCGGCAATCTGTATTTTCCTTTTGACTCCGGCCGCCTTGAGGTCCATGTTCCACTTTTTGATAGCCCAGTGAGCCTTGTGTTCCAGTTCAAAGGGGAGGTGACAAGTCTTCCCGTATACCAACTGGTACGGTGTCATGCCGATCGGTGTCTTGTACGCCGTTCGGTATGCCCACAAAGCTTCACTTAGCTTACTCCTCCATTTTTTGCACATCTCAGTCATGGTCTTCTGCAGAATATTTTTAATATGCTTGTTTGAAGTCTCCGCTTGGCCACTCGTCTGAGGATGGTATGGTGTCGCAATTCGGTGATTCACCCCAAGATCTTTTAAGATTTTCCGGAAAGAGCGATCGATGAAGTGCGAACCACCATCACTGATGACCACTAAGGGGACTCCGTATCTGGGGAAAATGACCTCATGGAACATTTTCTTTGAGTGTAGTGCGTCTGCGGCTCTGCAAGGGTATGCTTCGACCCACTTGGAGACATAGTCGACTGCCACTAGTATGTACTCGCACCCTTCTGACTTAGGGAATGGTCCCATGAAGTCGATCCCCCAAACATCGAAGATGTCTATCTGGAGATTGGTCTTCAAGGGCATGGCATCCCTAGCATTAATGTTTCCGTGCTTTTGACACCTTAGGCAGCGACGCATGAAAGATTTGGCATCTTCGTACATAGATGGCCAATAGAAACCACTTTGCCAAACCTTGGCATTGGTCCTAAAAGCACCATAGTGGCCTCCATATGGCGACGCATGGCAGCGTTCCAAAATCTTTCCGGTCTCGTGGTCTGGCACACACCTTCTGAGAAGCCCGTCAGCACAAACTCTGAACAGATACAGATCATCCCACAGATGGAGACGGCTGTCTCTGATCAAATTTTTTCGGTCGACTCCAGGTGGAATGTAGCCGGCTACAATGTAGTTGACTATATTCGCATACCATGGATCGACTGAAGAGATCTTCAGCAGCATGTCATCCCTTAGATAGTCGTTGATGGGTAGCTCATTAGGTCCTTCATACTGAAGTCGTGAGAGATGGTCTGCCACAGAATTCTCAACTCCTTTCTTGTCTCTTATTTCCAAGTCAAACTCTTGTAGGAGGAGAATCCACCGGATAAGGTGAGGCTTTGCATCTTTCTTGGTCAGAAGGTACTTTAGGGTGGTGTGGTATGTATATACAATTACCTTAGCCCCAGTAAGTATGATCTGAACTTCTCGATGGCAAAGACCACGGCAAGAAGTTCCTTTTCCGTAGTGGCGTAATTCAGCTGTGGACCGGTCAAAGTTTTGCTTGCATAGGATATAGCATGATGCTTCTTGTCCTTGGTCTGTCCCAGCACTGCTCCAACAGCATAGTCACTGGCATCACACATTATTTCAAATGGGAGATGCCAGTCTGGAGGTTGAATAATAGGTGCTGATATGAGTGCCTTCTTCAAAGTGTGGAACGCTTGAAGACACTCTTCATTGAAGACGAATGGGGCATCCTTGGCCAAAAGGCTTGTGAGAGGTCGAGCAGTCTGAGAGAAGTTCTGGATGAACCTGCGGTAGAACCCAGCATGACCCAGAAAGCTTCGGATCCCCTTCACATTGGTGGGAGGCGGGAGTTGTTCAATGACTTCAATCTTCGCCCTGTCCACCTCAATCCCCTTCTCTGACACTCTGTGTCCAAGGACGAAGGACAGCAAAAGGCAAGGAAGCGTGGCTTTCGGGAAGGTTAAGGATAGATACGGGAATCCTTAGGGATATCTCTTATTTCCGTTTGTAACCATTTCATATTCTGTTAAGATCTGCTCGGATAAGGTAGTTGCAACCGAATCAGGGTAGATCCCCACCTTCCTTGTAACCATGCCCCCTCGGCATATATAAGGGCGGGCAGGGACCCCATCAGGAGCATCGCATCCAAACCCAATCTCATCATACTTGAGCAATACAATCCACCGCATACAGGACGTAGGGTATTACGCTATTCGCGGCCCGAACCTGTCTAAATCCTCGCGTTCATCCGCGCATCATTGATTCCTTGGCTCTAGCGTCACCCTGACCGATCAATCTACTGCTCCGGGTACCCCCATAGCAGGCTTGCCGGTACAAAACACCGACAAGGTCGATCACTAATTCTTTAAGTATATTTGATCTTAACAGATATGTCTACCAAGGTCCAGTTTACCATTTTATTTGGTGAAGGAACTGTTGACAATGGACCAAATGGAGTTGTATTGAATAATTTCAATACAACAAGTAGATTTATTGAGAGACCAGGAGAAAAGAGTTTCGAGGACATATATAATTGGTTGGCTCGTGGTTTGCGTACCAATTTGGACACATATTTTATTCTGGTACAAACCGTTGTCAATTGGGCTAATAAAGGAGTGGAGTGGGAATTGATGACCATTGGTAACACGGAGCAGTGACAATTTTATTTTGACAATGTCGTGCAACGTGGTTGGCCTACAGCAATAGTTGCCCGGTGTTATCCTAATGCTGAAGGTGCAATTGATAGTGGTGTTGAGGCAGAAGCAGAGAAAGAGGAGGAAGAAGCGGTGCATGAGGATGCTGCGGATGTGGAAGAAAATCTTGATGGTGAAGGTACTGAAGCAGAACCAGAAGGTGTGGCAGATGAAGGTGAGGTGTTGTCGAGCATTGTGCAACAAATGGATAATGAAACCATAGAAACACTGCACATGCCGATGAGTATGAATATTCATCGGATGAAGATCAAGAGTACCCTAGACCAGCATCACTACAACAGGAAGGGGTATTAATGATGGGATATGTGGTCGTTAAAAGTCTAGATGTGGTCATTAAAAGTTATTAACGACCACAAAAATGTGGTCGTTAAAAGTTATTAACGACCACAAAAATGTGGTCGTCAATGGTCGTTAAAAGCTCCGTCGTTAATTGTATTAACGACCACATACAATTTCCCGTCGTTACCTTTTCAACGACAACACAATGTGTGGTCGTTGATGCTTAACTAGCAACAACCACATTTCTAATAATAATGACTGTTGGCGGTCGCTAAACGCCATTTTCATGCGCCAACATGTTGAGAAATGCAAGAGTCTACCATGTTAACACCCTAACTACTAACCGAGTTCCACAAGTTTTGTTGGATATTTGAATGCAGGGACTCAGACTCAAGGAGAGTATGAAATGAGCCGGAATTCGACGAAATGTCGAGTAACCAAAGTTCGGTTGCTCAAACGAGCGAACCGAGCCCATGGAAGGCTCATAGGACAAGGCTCAGGGATCCCCGTCGAAGATGAGGCGAGGCCGGCCTGGACGAAACCCGGCCGGCCTAAGGGTGGCCCGGCCGGCCCCACCAGGGCCCGGCCAGCCCCTCCTGGCCCCGGCCGGCCTAGACCTGGCCCGGCCAAGCCTCCCATCCACGCAACCCTGTCCAGGAGAGGCCTGGGCAGGCCGGCCGGCCTTCCCAGGGCCCGGCCGGCCTCCCAACCGACCTCATTCGGGAACCAACTCAAGATGGCGCGACCAGAGGGCGTTTGGGCACAGCACGGACCGAAACCGACCAAGGTTGGCTCGGACACACCCCCGGCCGGCCTTATCCACCCCCGGCCAGCCTCGGATACCCCTGAAACTTGGCGGTCGCGGCACAGGAAGGACGCGTGGAGGCTCCAGGACTTCGCCCGAGAGGCGGTGGCGCGGGACCCGGGCCGGCCGGCCCCACCCTAGGCCGGCCGGCCTCCTCCTGACGCCACCTGTCCTCAGCCACCGCCTCAAGCTTCCTATAAATAGAGGAGGGCCCCTGAGCTGCAGAACACACACTCCACTCGAAGAATCCAGCTGTAGTGCTCTTCCTTAGTTTGTAGCTTAGGCGTAGCCTTGTCGGGAGTTAGGGTCGAGTTGAGCTTCGCTCGGACTTCGGAAGTCGTCTTCGGAGGTCGGTAAGCTCTTGTATCTTTCCGAGTATTTCCTTAGACATTTGTATTTGTATCTTATCATCGCTTAAGCACTTTTTAGTCTTGCCTTGAGCTTAGATGCGTGCATAGTTACTAACACTTGGGCCCGCTTGAGCATAGTTATTTCTCTGTGGGTGATCCGCTCGGGATTATCTTTTTTTTTTTTTTTTTTTTTTTTTTTTTTTTTTTTTTTTTTTTTTTTTTTTTTTTTTTTTTGAAATACAACACTTTATTGATCAAATCACATCAGTACATAGAGTCTTCCGGATGCAATCCGGAGCAGAATCAGAAATAAAGCCTACACTAGAAACATCACAAGTTCTAGCAAGAATGTGTGCCGCTTCGTTTAAAGAACGTTTAACATGACAGAAGGAGGCAGAAGAGAAGCCCGCCGCCAACCATTTGATATCTTGTACCACGGAACCAACCTGGGAACGATCAGGACCTGGCGCTTTCATCCGATGAACCAGCGACAAACAGTCTGAGGCAAAGATAGCGTGAGAGAAGCCCTTGTCGCGTGCGATCACCACTGCGCGCCTGAGCGCCATAGCCTCGGCAACCTCCGGAGAAGAGAAGCCCATCATGGGCTCGCTAGCCGCAGCCAGACACCCACCCGTATGATCACGAATAATCGCTCCCATGGCCATACGACGACGATCCTCAAACAGTGCTGCATCAACGTTAACAAGAACTACCCCAGGCGGCGGCGGTGACCATCTCTCTGACGTGCTGGTCTCACGCCTAGTGCTGGAGCTTGATTTGCAGCAAAATTCTGTGATCATATCGACATAAGCGAGAATCCTTGCAGCAGTCCGCTTCGGGTCAGGCATAGCTTGATTGTTCCTCGTATCATTTCTAGCTTCCCAAATGTGCCAGCACCCAACCGCCAAACAAGTTGCCTCCCTTTCAGTCGAATTAGAGAGGAAATCAAACAACCAATACTTAGGTGTCATGAAATCACATCTCTTAAGCTGTAGACTGATGGAGCCCTTGACAATTCTCCAAACCTCCCGAGCAAATTGACACATAAGCATTGAGTGTGCAATACTCTCTTCTCTACCACAGAATACGCATGCAGCACTTGTAGGGATATGGCGTATGTGCATTTGTAAACCACTCGGAAGGCAGTCATGTGCGAACCTCCAAAGATGAATCTTCATTTTACCTGGAGCGTTGATCTTCCACAACGCCTTCCATTGTTTCTCTTCGTTTGCCGAAGCAGAAGAAGACCCTCTACCCCTCACACTTCTGGTCACAAAGTGCTTAGTAGAGCGAGCGAGGTTATAAGCAGACCGCACTGAATAAATCCCTTGCTTCGTATGTGGCCAACGCACAAAATCCTCACCACCATGTCTACTAATATGGACTTGAAGAATCTGATTAGCAGTATAAGGATCAAAAAAGGCATTGACAGTCTCGGGGATCCATTCCCCTGTTTCCTCGTCCAGCAAGCAGCTCACGGTTGCTCGGGATTATCTTTGGTTGTCCCCTTTAGTTAGCCGGGGATTATTAAGGATAGGCCGAGGTGCTTTCCCTTAACGTGAGGGAGGTTCTCAGCATTATTCGCGGACGTGGTGTCCGGGTTTAGTGTTGGCTGAGAAGGTTCTCGTGCTCGCATGTATAGTTGTGGTGCCCCTAGTGGTGACAGCACTAGACGGTCTCTGGAGTCCACCGCGCAGAGTACATTAACACGGCCAGAATCTTGGTTGAAGATCGCGTCGTACCCCCTTGTGTGCATGGGCGGAGCGCCTTGGAGGCGAAACTGGGCTACAACCCCCCTTGATTATGCTCAACATACCTAGAAGATCATGGCGGAAGTTGCAGCGCCGCCATGGAAGGGATCCGTCTGTTCTTGGTCGCGATGTAGATGACCATGGAACAACCATATGAAGCGGTATTGGGCCTTCTGGGCCAAACTTTCGTTGTCCAGGGACGTGGACTTCTGGCTCTAGGTCGTGTCGTGGTGTCTAGCTTTTGTTAGGCTGCTAAGCACAGGACGAGGCCAGTGAGGATATTTTTCCTTGCTAGCCATCGGTTAATCCTGTGGCTAGCTCCTGTTTTATTTCAAAATAGACCTACAAGTTGAGTTCCTATGTACTCCCTCCGTATCAAAATATAAGTCGCATTAGTCACTTACCACACATATGTATGTAGACATGTTTTAGTGCAAGATTCATGTAAGTGACTAGTGAATCTTGCACTAAAACATGTCTACATACATGTCTGTGGTAAGTGACTAGTGCGACTTATATTTTGACACGGAGGGAGTAAATCAATAAATCGCTGCTGACGATAGGTGGATCTTGGCAAAAAAATAATACTTGTGTAAGTCAAGAGATTAAGTGCATTTTCAGGCTTGAAAATCATCCTTTGATGTTAGGAATTAAATTGTAGCAAAACTAAGCGTGAAGAATTCATTTGGCGGCGATTTTTTTGCCCCCTCTCTGTTTTTGGTCACGCTCCGCCACTGCTTGTGTGGATTCCTTGATGTGGTACGCGCCGCCGGAGTCGCAAAGTAGAGTAGGCTACGTAAGAGTTGCTTTCGGAAACTTGGGTAACATGCAGTGATAGGTTTAGGCTAGTTAAGTCGTCTAGGAGTCGTAGCTCTCCCGAACCTCCCGACAAGGTGAAACCTTAGCTAGGCTTTAGGGCAGCCATCTTCGTAGTGTGTGTCCGTTATCTTTTGATAACGTATCTACCTGAAATAGTCTAGTAGTCAGTAGCTACCTCTCTTCTTCGCTCTAATTCTACAGATAGATAGGATACAGGCTTCCTTTGGGATTAAATACGATACCTGGAGAATACTCCCTGTGAAGTGCTACATTGACAATTCCGTGCGCTTGCGGAAAGTTGTATAAGAATCGTCAACACCCGTCAGCCTCCTAGGAATCCGACTCACGGGTGGGGAAGCCTCTGCACGCCCGACAGAAAGCGCCTGGCGCCGCAAGGATGACAGGGGACACCTGTCCCTAGCTTTTCTCTTTTCCCTGCATGTAACCTTCTTTTCTCCTCCCTTTTGCATGTATGCCTGGACCCCTTGAGCTATAAAAGGGCCACAGGCAGCCCTCCGCAGGACACATTTTTACGTTCAAGCGGACACACGGTCTCACGTTGACACACACGCTCTCAGGGGTCTAACACTGAGACCCTGTGAGCACCCCCTTCTCCTTCTTCTTCCTCCTCAATCTCGAGTTGTAAACCCTACTACAGCTCAGGCTTCGGCTTGAAGGAATATAATCGACCACCCGAGACTGGACGTAGGGCAGTTGCCCGAGCCAGTATAAACCCCCGTGTCCCTTCTTGTTTGAGCGCCAAAGCCATCCGAGCGATCAATCGTGCGACATAATTACTAGTCGGTTCATGAAACACCGACAGTTGGCGCGCCAGGTAGGGGGCTGTTGCGCGCTTTGATCGTTGAGTCTCCGATGGCTCCTTTCTCTACTTTCTTCGCCGCCGGCAGCCGCATCTTCATCGCTGACTGCCACGACGATCTCCACCTCGAGCGTCCCTTGGCTCACGGCCAGGGCATCACTTTTGGCGCCCTGGACTTCGTCACTGACGCCCTCGGCAAGCTCCAGCTCCGCGGCGGCCTGACGACGGACCGCCGCACGGGCAAAACCCCAACTCTCGCAAGATCCGTCTTCGTGGGGGTGACTGGCCATGCGCCGGTTTCCTTCATGGAGCTCGTGGAGTCCTCCCCGGGGCGTTACACCTCCAGCGAGGGGGAGGGCGACCCCGACAGCGATCGTCGTGAGTGCTTCATGGTGGCTATCACTGACGCCACTCCCACTGGGTAAGGCGCAGGCGACGCTGCCCAGAGCACTCCGGTACGCACCCTCCACCTCCTCACATGATGCCGGAACAGTGGCAGGCCCATTGTGATGAGAAGGCACAACGCATCCAGGCGCGACGCGTTGAGCTGGAGGCGGAGCATGCCCGTCTCGAGCGCGAGGAGGCCGACCTAGGTCTCGCCACCGCCACGGAGGACAACGCACGCGCGCGCACGAGGCGCACAATGCCCCCGCGGGGGAGCTCCGACTCTTTCCCTGTGCGAGTCAGAACATTGCCGCTGCGGCCATGGTTCTACGCTCCATGCCAGAGACCCCCAACCCAGAGGAGCAGTGCCTCAGGCGCAACCTCCAGGGGCTCCTCGAGGGGGCCGCGGTCCAGCAGGCGCAAAGCTCAGCAGCCCTCCGGGGCCAGGAGGCGTCCAGCGCCTCCCACACCGCAGCGCCAGCCGGTGTGGAGGAGGCAAGGCCTACAAGGCCTCGCTGACCAAACCCAGCCGCAGACCAAGCAACTACGTTTGACCTTAGCGTTGCAGGGCTGTCTAGGTCCCCGCCGGGATGTTCGCCTCACCCTTGAGACATGGCGTCGTGGTTCCAACCACGCGGCGACGCAGGCCTGCTCTCCAAGCCATGGACGATGCGGATCCAGCCACCACCGTTGCTGCCGTTCCGACGACAGCGACTGGAGCTCAAGCCCTGACATCCCTGGACCTCGTGCATTCGGTCGGACCATCAGGAGCGCTCCCTTTCCTCTGCGCTTTCGGGCTCCAACCCATATCACCAAATACTCTGGTGACACCAACCCCAGCGTGTGGCTGGAAGACTACCGCCTCGCCTATCGCGCCGGAGGTGCAGATGATGATCTGTTCATCATCCAGGACCTGGCCTATCTTCCTGGCCGATTCGGCGTGGGCGTGGCTCGAGTACTTGCCCCACGGTTGCATCCGTGACTGGGCGGACCTCTACTCTATTTTTGTGGGCAACTTCCAAGGCACTTACACCCGGCCGGGCAACTCCTGGGACCTCAAGAGCTGCAAGCAAAAGGCCGGGGAGGCCCTCCGCGACTACATCAGGAGCTTCTCAAAGAAGTGCAATGAGCTTCCCGGCGTGAACGATTCAGATGTGGTCGGGGCCTTCATTTCTGGGACCAACTGCGAGTCCTTGGTGCACAAGCTCGGCTGCAAGAAGTCGCGCACCATTGCGGAGCTCCTGGACATTGCTACCAACCACGCCTTCGGCGAGGAGGCGGTTGGCGCCATCTTCGACAAAGGCATAGGGCAAGGCCGTTGCCAACGCAGAAGGCTGCAGCGACACGGCCCGACAGGGTAAGAAGGACAAGCACCATCGCCACCAAGACGGCGGTCACATGGTCACCGCCGCCGAGCGCGCCCGCAAGGCGTGTCCGAAGGTGACGACACCATCCACTGACCATTCGAGCAGCTCATGGAGAAGCCGTGCCCGCACCAAGCTTCCCCGTGAAACATCTCATGAAGGACTGCGAGCTCTTGAAGCGGTTCATCAGGGGCGATCTCAAGCCTGCTCCCGCAAAGAACAAAAAGGGCCCCCCTCCAGCTGACGACCAGGGCGAGGATGCGCCCACCTTCCCCGAAACTACGGGCCGCCTCATGATCTTTGGTGGTCCGGAGGCTTACGCCATGAAGTGAGAACACAGGTTGGTCTCGCGTGAGGTCAACATGGTGCAACCGGCTGTCCTGACCTACTTACGATGGTCGGAGGCACCCATCGTACTTTCGATCGATCCGATCACCCGGACCGCGTCTCTTACCCCGGGAGATTCCCGCTGGTGGTCGACCCCATCGTGGGGAAGACGCGCCTGTCCAAGGTGTTGATGGACGGGGGCAGCCAGTGGCGGAGCGTGACCAAAAACAGAGAGGGGGCAAAAAAATCGCCGCCAAATGAATTCTTCACGCTTAGTTTTGCTACAAATTAATTCCTAACATCAAAGGATGATTTTCAAGCCTGAAAATGCACTTAATCTCTTGACTTACACAAGTATTATTTTTTTGCCAAGATCCACCTATCGTCAGCAGCGATTTATTGATTTACTCTCTCCGTGTCAAAATATAAGTCGCACTAGTCACTTACCACAGACATGTATGTAGACATGTTTTAGTGCAAGATTCACTAGTCACTTACATGAATCTTGCACTAAAACATGTCTACATACATATGTGTGGTAAGTGACTAATGCGACTTATATTTTGATACGGAGGGAGTACATAGGAACTCAACTTGTAGGTCTATTTTGAAATAAAACAGGAGCTAGCCACAGGATTAACCGATGGCTAGCAAGGAAAAATATCCTCACTGGCCTCGTCCTGTGCTTAGCAGCCTAACAAAAGCTAGACACCACGACACGACCTAGAGCCAGAAGTCCACGTCCCTGGACAACGAAAGTTTGGCCCAGAAGGCCCAATACCGCTTCATATGGTTGTTCCATGGTCATCTACATCGCGACCAAGAACAGACGGATCCCTTCCATGGCGGCGCTGCAACTTCCGCCATGATCTTCTAGGTATGTTGAGCATAATCAAGGGGGGGGTTGTAGCCCAGTTTCGCCTCCAAGGCGCTCCGCCCATGGGGGCAGCGTCCTCAACATCCTCTACATCGACACTTTGGAGGCCCTGGGCATGTCCCGGGCCGATCTCCGACCATCCGACCAGCCGTTTCACGGTGTGGTCCCCGGCAAGCAGGCGATGCCGCTCGGGCGGATCACCCTGCATGTCACTTTCGGCAGCCCAGACAACTTCCGCAGCGAAAACCTTATTTTCGAGGTTGTGGATTTTAAGGGTTACTACCACGCCATCTTGGGCCGATCGTGTTACGCGCAGGGAAAAAACTTTCGTCGAAATTTCGTTCGAATTTCGCGAATTTACCGAATCTCGATGAGGGGCGAGAAAACTTTATATCGGACAGAAATTTCGTTAAATTTGAAAATAGTCTCATGCTTTACAAGTATAATATAAATAAATCAGGTACACTATCACAAACATGGCTTTAGTGCATTGGTGGAGGCTTACGCTGGGGAGTCCCAGGTCGCCGGGTCGAATCCAGCCAATATTTTTTATTTTGGCCAAATTATTTTAAACTCCAGACTTTGAACTTTTCCGATATTTTTAAAAAAATTCTTCGAAAATTCGTGAATTTCGCGAAATTTACGAATCTCGGTATGGTGCGAAAAAAAATTCGATAACGAAATGTTGAACCCTGGTTACGCGAAGTTCATGGCCGTTTTCAATTACACCTACTTGAAGCTCAAGATGTCGGGTCCCAGGGGTGTCATCACGGTGGGCACGCCCTTCCAGCATGGTCACTTGCATGAGCAAGAGAGTTGCCAACTGGCGCTGGCAGTGGCAGCTTTGGTCGGGTACATCAGGCCTTGCGCCTACGACCAGTACCCTGATCCACCAGACGCTCACGCTGGCTACCAGCAGATCCCGATATCGGGCTCCTCCACGAGCGCAGAAGGTTCCTCCGTCAGGGTGCCGTGCGCACTATTTGGACTAAGGAACGCGGCGCTCACTATCCAGCGTAGTCTGCACGAACGTTTCTTCAACCAGCTTGGCGGCACCCGCCAAGAGGCAGGCAGCGGCGTCCCCTCGACCCGGGATGCAACCTCTAACCAGCCTTGACACAAGTTTCCTCGTGGTCGGGGCTGCTTTCAACAGCCGTTCAAAAGGTCATAGGACGTCAGCAACGACTACCCTGCCGGAGCGTGAAGCAGCAGGAGTCCCAGGACGTTTTCCTTCCCTAGTCTTTTTTCCGCTTCATGTACTTTCTTTTGCGAAATAGTGTTAATAAAATTTTGGTTCGGTGGCACATCCCTCTTCTTTAGTTATGAGAACCAGTCATGGTGACCCGGCACTGCACCAGTCGCCATGGCAGGCTCGGGGGCTACGATCGGGTATGCCCCACCAACCCCGTTCGTTCCAACCATCCCGATCGTGCCTTAGTCGCCCCTCCTTGCATTCGGGAACTATTCTAAGTCCTACGGCCCGCGAACGGTCGGACTGGGCACCAGGAGTAGAAGAATGAAACAAGAAAAGTGGCTAAGTCATAAGAGGATGGTCCAGCGCACCTTCGGCGGTGGGGCCTCCTCCGGCGCCCCTCCAGCGCACCTTCAGCGGCGGGGCCTGGCCCGACTCGTCGGCTCCGACCTCGGCCGGGGATGGTGCGGTTGAGGATCTGCTGGCCCGTTGGGGCTTCGTGCTCGTGGCCAGCGACAGGTACTCCAAGGCTGTCTCGATTTGGTGCTCAGCTTGTGGAAAGAGGCTGGTGGGTGCCCCGGGTGAGAATCCGGCTTCCGGCATGCTCGGAGCCGATGATGGTGGCACCATGCGTGTCGTCCCCTTCCTGAAGGCATCATCGTGGGAAGCCCGCACCTCCTTCTGCCGCCTCCAGGGGAAACCCTAGATCCTGAATCAGATGATGGCGGCGCTCCTTCGTCGCACTCCCCCTTGGGGCATCATTCTTGGAGGCGTGCGCCAGTCGATGGGACCAGTGCTAGCTTTGGTGGTGGTTGCGGTGTTCCACGTGGTGGCTTGCGCGGCAACGACGACGTCGGCAAGATCTTGGTAGTCGGCTCTTGTTCCGGCGTGTCAGACTCGTCTTCTCGCTGGACTTCCCCTGCTTTGAAGTCGGAGCTGCGACCGGTGTGTCTGCGGCGACGATGACGTGCGCGGGGCAGTCAGGCTGTGGAGACCTTCGTCGGCGCGGATCCTGCCCATCTCCTCTTCGGAGCTCCTCTTCAGAATCGAAGCTGCCAGCCTATGCGTGAGGGGTCATCTGTTTGGCATAGGCCGGTGTAGCCTTCGCGAGGCCGCTGCAGTGAGGTCTTCTTCGGTGGTCATCTCTTTGGTGAAATCGGAGTTGCTCTCGGTGGAGTGATGACGATGACGCTGGTGGACAATCTCGACGACGACCTTCGTTTCAGTGGTGTGTGTGCGGTCTACGTTTGGTAGCCAGGGTGGCCGTGTGTGCCCTCGCGACGGTCGTGTTCCATGACGGTCGACGAGGGTGTTTGTGCTGGTTTTAGGCCGGTTTCCCGTTAATTAACCGGCCAATCCTCACTTCTTCTTAATTAATGAAAATGGCAAGTCTTTTGCCTTGTTTCAAAAAAATAAGAGGATGGTCGGGGGCTTTGCGAAAACGGTTTTTCGTGCTACTAATAAGTAATTCAAACATCGTTATAACTGTTTTATCCTCATAAGTTACTGTATCTTGTGCAGACCATTACAAGATCGGAACAGGGTCACTCCCAAGAGCGCACTTTCTTTATCATGTGGTCTGCCTTTACAGTCCCGGCTATGGTCCGCGCAATTGGCTCGGAGCAGACCAGAGCATCCGCAAGCCCCTGCTCCGTGCAGTCGGCAGCTACTCCCTCTCCGATGCACTCCAGCATTAACTTCGGGAATAGGGTCGTAGTGTTCACCAGGGTACGCAAGCTACCCTGGTAAACTCCCTCCGTAGCCACGCGCTGCATCGCGGCAGGAAGTTCTCCGAGGCGGTATAGGGACGGCATGAGCTCGGTACTCTTGGGCAGCACTTTGCGGCAGATCTCCTCGGTGGAGACACTGAGCATAGCTAGCGCCTCCCTGTGAGTTTTCTCCAGCTCCGCCTTGTCCGCTTCAGCTTCCTCCTCCGCCTCCTTGAGCTTCTCACGAAGCTCCTCGAGTTGACCAACATGGGTGTCGCGCATCTGGGCAATCTGGTCATCTCAGGCCTTCACCTTAGCCACCTCCTCTTTCACCTGGTTCTCACTCTGCTGGTGCAAACCAACATAGTGCTTGACCGAGGCAGAAAGATCTGCGAGGCCAATAGGGAATTAGCATAGCATACGCAAAAAAGAGGGGCAGACCATGTTTGGTCGGAAGGGGATGATTACCTCTGTTCACGCTCTCTTCTTTCTTGAGTGTTAGCAATAATCTTGCCTATTTAGTGTTGAGTTAGTTTTAGGAAAGTGTTTAGTTTCCTAATGTGTTTGGCTTGCATGCCACGTGTACTAGCGTGTGTCCTAGTTGAAGTACTAGTTGGTTGGCTAGTAATTTCCAACGTAGCATGTTATGGCTGTCTAGTCAGTTTAGGACTAAACTTGGCCGTGCATATACAATTGATATTTTACTAGGTGTCCGACTAGTTTAAAAACTCCTGTCCGTGTGGTGTTTGAGTTCGTTACCTAGTCGTGTTTGAGTCACGTAGCTAGCTTGGCTGTGTATATATATACACCCCAAGGCAGCACCTTGTAAAAAAAGACTTGTACCGTGTGATATTGAGGAATAAAAGAGAAAAAGAACAAGGCACGATATGTGCCTTTGGCTATAGATTTGTGTTTGTGTGTGTTCGTCTAGACTGATGTGATTCGATCCTCTGGGCGAAACCCAACAATTGGTATCAGAGCGAGGTTGAAGATTTGAAGCCACGCTTGCCCCGGGGAGGCGGTCCGGACTAGCGTCTCGGGGCGGGCGATTGTCGTTCGATGGAACGACACGGAGGAGGCGACATGGAGTTGTCGTCGGCAAGCTGGTGGAGGTGGATGATCGTTGATGCGAGCGGTGGTGCCGAGGTGCGGTGCCGGGAGTCTCGTCAAGATCGTCAACCAGGTTGTTAAAAGAGTCGAAGTGTGTGCATGTTTGCACGTATGGTCGTCGTCGTGTCAGTGAGTCGTCAGTGTGTCCAAGTGCTCGTCTCTGTGAGGATCCGTTGCAGTGGAAGCGTGGACGTCTAAGTATCTCGACGAGAGGATCAAGTTCAAGTATGAAGGGGGCGGTAAACCAGAGAAGGTGAGTCTCTTCAATGAGGCCATGACTCTACATGAGGCTGGAGTGGATGGTGTAGTCCACGAGGTAGTCGGCATGTATCACGCTAGGTGGATGGTATGATCCACGGGTATAGCGTGGCTGGGTAGTCCAGGTCATATTTGGATTGGTCCGTAAAATTCGCCAAGTCAACATTGGTGAGAGCCAATTAGACTTGTCGTGGTGCGAGACCCGGACAAGACGAAGATCTGCAAGGAGTCAAGATCAGAGGAGCATGGAAGACCAAGAGTCAAGATTAGGGAGAGATTGTTAGCAATAATCTTGTCTATTTAGTGTTGAGTTAGTTTTAGGAAAGTGTTTAGTTTCCTAATGTGTTTGGCTTGCATGCCACGTGTACTAGCGTGTGTCCTAGTTGAAGTACTAGTTGGTTGGCTAGTAATTTCCAACGTAGCATGTATGGCTGTCTAGTCAGTTTAGGACTAAACTTGGCCGTGCATATACAATTGGTATTTTACTAGGTGTCCGACTAGTTTAGGAACTCCTGTCCGTGTGGTGTTTGAGTTCGTTACCTAGTCGTGTTTGAGTCACGTAGCTAGCTTGGCTGTGTATATATATACACCCCAAGGCAGCACCTTGTAAAAAAAGACTTGTACCGTGTGATATTGAGGAATAAAAGAGAAAAAGAACAAGGCACGATATGTGCCTTTGGCTATAGATTTGTGTTTGTGTGTGTTCGTCTAGACTGATGTGATTCGACCCTGTGGGCGAAACCCAACATTGAACAGACCAAGCGCTTGGTCGCGCTCCCTTTGGGCCTCATTGCGCAGCTGGTCCACCACCTTTTGGAGTTCGCCGATATTGACATCTTTCTCCTTTAGGTTCGAGGCAAAGAGCCTCCACGCTGACTCGCCTTCCTCAAACCCAAACTTCTCGGGCTCCTTCCTGCCGAAAGGACATGAAATCGACTTTTTGGTTTTGTCCCACTCAGCCATGTTGATATCTTCAGCTTCCTCAGAGTTAGAGTCTGACAGGCTAGCGTAGTTGATCTTCTTCGAGAAATTGTTCTTTCTGGGTTCATAGTGCCGACTTTCTCCTGACATCCGGTGCATGATCTGGCTTATGCTTTCAAATTCTTGCGAAGCGTATTTCTCCTTCAGATACGACAGCAGACCCTGGAAAGCTATCTCCGCCAATTGGCAATCAGACAGAACGAGGCTGTAGCACCGGTTTTTGACCTCTCTGAACCTCTGAACAAAGGAAGCCACCGTCTCATCATTTCTTTGCCGGAGACTGGTTAGGTCGGTGAGCTTCATCTCATGTACCCCCAAAAAGAAGAACTGATGAAACTGTTTCTCAAGATCGGCCCAGTACAGGATAGAATTCAAGGGTAGTGTCGTGAACAAGGTGAAGGCCGATCCGGATAGTGACATAGAGAACAATCTGACCCTCAGGGCATCTTGATTTGCCGCATCCCCGCATTGGATGATGAAGCGGTTAACATGCTCCACCGTTGAAGTGTCATCTTGCCCTGAGAACTTAGTGAACTCAGGAACTTTATACCTGTGCGGGAGCGGTATCGAGTCATAAGCTGATGGATATGGAGTTTTGTACATGTAGGTCTGTCGCTTGGGTTTCAAGTCGAACTGCTCCTGCATCAGCTTGGTCACCTGCGCGACCAGGTCAGGCTGCTCAGGTTGCCCCATTGCTGCTTGCGCCACTGTTTGCTGTTCAACCAGCTGCGCGGCCACCGGCTGCTGGTGGTGGGTGTACATCTGCTGCACTGCTGGTGGCGGCTGACTCATCATCATGGAAGGTGTTTGCGTATGATGTGTCGGTGCTTCAAACACTGGCCCAGCGGCTGGTATTTGAGGAATTGGGGTGACCGACGGCTGCTGAAATGACATCTGATTTGTCGCGGCCGGTTGTCCCCTGGTGATGATGTCTGATAGGAGTAAGGGATGCTCATGTGTTGTAGCGTGCCCTTCGCACCGTCATGAAGTATCCAGTTGGTCCCCAGATCATGCGGACGCGAAATCGCCGAAACTCCCAGGCTTGCAGGGGCCCAGGGGTGAATAATCGTCGCAGTAGGTTTTTTTTTGAAACGAGGCAAAAGACTTGCCATTTTCATTAATTAAGAAGAAGTGGGAATTGACCGGTTAATTAACGGGAAACCAGCCTAAAACCGATGTCGCAGTAGGTTGCGTTGTCGGCTGAACAGCCGATGCATTCTGCAGAGCACCGAGTGTGGAACTCTGACCAGGGTAGTATTCAGGTGGCATCCCGTATCTAGTAGTCGGGTCCCACCCGGTGTATGGCCCTGATGACACCACCCCTTGCGTCAAGGGTGTCAATGCAGGGAAAGCCTTCATGTTTGCTGGTAGTGACTGTTGAACATGCTTGTACGTGTATAGGCTTGGGTTTTGTATGTCGTACCTGTAGCGTCTCTCTCCCCCTGTATTTATTGGGAGACTAGACCCGGTCACACCCCTGTACCTATATATGTGCCTAGTGCACGATCAATGAGATTATCGATGCACCAAACACTTTCCACATGGTATCAGACACCAAATCGATCCCTAACCCTAGCTTCTGCCCCACCTGTGAAGGTACTGAAGCAGAACCAGAAGGTGTGGCAGATGAAGGTGAGGTGTTGTCGAGCATTGTGCAACAAATGGATAATGAAACCATAGAAACACTGCACATGCCGATGAGTATGAATATTCATCGGATGAAGATCAAGAGTACCCTAGACCAGCATCACTACAACAGGAAGGGGTATTAATGATGGGATATGTGGTCGTTAAAAGTCTAGATGTGGTCATTAAAAGTTATTAACGACCACAAAAATGTGGTCGTTAAAAGTTATTAACGACCACAAAAATGTGGTCGTTAAAAGTTATTAACGACCACAAAAATGTGGTCGTCAATGGTCGTTAAAAGCTCCGTCGTTAATTGTATTGACGACCACATACAATTTCCCGTCGTTACCTTTTCAACGACAACGCAATGTGTGGCCGTTGATGCTTAACTAGCAACAACCACATTTCTAATAATAATGACTGTTGGCGGTCGCTAAACGCCATTTTCATGCGCCAACATGTTGAGAAATGCAAGAGTCTACCATGTTAACACCCTAACTACTAACCGAGTTCCACAAGTTTTGTTGGATATTTGAATGCAGGGACTCAGACTCAAGGAGAGTATGAAATGAGCCGGAATTCGACGAAATGTCGAGTAACCAAAGTTCGGTTGCTCAAACGAGCGAACCGAGCCCATGGAAGGCTCATAGGACAAGGCTCAGGGATCCCCGTCGAAGATGAGGCGAGGCCGGCCTGGACGAAACCCGGCCGGCCTAAGGGTGGCCCGGCCGGCCCCACCAGGGCCCGGCCAGCCCCTCCTGGCCCGGCCGGCCTAGACCTGGCCCGGCCAAGCCTCCCATCCACGCAACCCTGTCCAGGAGAGGCCTGGGCAGGCCGGCCGGCCTCCCTAGGGCCCGGCGGCCTCCCAACCGACCTCATTCGAGGAACCGACTCAAGATGGCGCGACCAGAGGGCGTTTGGGCACAGCACGGACCGAAACCGACCAAGGTTGGCTCGGACACACCCCGGCCGGCCTTATCCACCCCCGGCCAGCCTCGGATACCCCTGAAACTTGGCGGTCGCGGCACAGGAAGGACGCGTGGAGGCTCCAGGACTTCGCCCGAGAGGCGGTGGCGCGGGACCCGGGCCGGCCGGCCCCACCCTAGGCCGGCCGGCCTCCTCCTGACGCCACCTGTCCTCAGCCACCGCCTCAAGCTTCCTATAAATAGAGGAGGACCCCCTGAGCTGCAGAACACACACTCCACTCGAAGAATCCAGCTGTAGTGCTCTTCCTTAGTTTGTAGCTTAGGCGTAGCCCTGTCGGGAGTTAGGGTCGAGTTGAGCTTCGCTCGGACTTCGGAAGTCGTCTTCGGAGGTCGGTAAGCTCTTGTATCTTTCCGAGTATTTCCTTAGACATTTGTATTTGTATCTTATCATCGCTTAAGCACTTTTTAGTCTTGCCTTGAGCTTAGATGCGTGCATAGTTACTAACACTTGGGCCCGCTTGAGCATAGTTATTTCTCTGTGGGTGATCCGCTCGGGATTATCTTTGGTTGTCCCCTTTAGTTAGCCGGGGATTATTAAGGATAGGCCGAGGTGCTTTCCCTTAACGTGAGGGAGGTTCTCAGCATTATTCGCGGACGTGGTGTCCGGGTTTAGTGTTGGCTGAGAAGGTTCTCGTGCTCGCATGTATAGTTGTGGTGCCCCTAGTGGTGACAGCACTAGACGGTCTCTGGAGTCCACCGCGCAGAGTACATTAACACGGCCAGAATCTTGGTTGAAGATCGCGTCGTACCCCCTTGTGTGCATGGGCGGAGCGCCTTGGAGGCGAAACTGGGCTACAACCCCCCCTTGATTATGCTCAACATACCTAGAAGATCATGGCGGAAGTTGCAGCGCCGCCATGGAAGGGATCCGTCTGTTCTTGGTCGCGATGTAGATGACCATGGAACAACCATATGAAGCGGTATTGGGCCTTCTGGGCCAAACTTTCGTTGTCCAGGGACGTGGACTTCTGGCTCTAGGTCGTGTCGTGGTGTCTAGCTTTTGTTAGGCTGCTAAGCACAGGACGAGGCCAGTGAGGATATTTTTCCTTGCTAGCCATCGGTTAATCCTGTGGCTAGCTCCTGTTTTATTTCAAAATAGACCTACAAGTTGAGTTCCTATGTACTCCCTCCGTATCAAAATATAAGTCGCATTAGTCACTTACCACACATATATATGTAGACATGTTTTAGTGCAAGATTCATGTAAGTGACTAGTGAATCTTGCACTAAAACATGTCTACATACATGTCTGTGGTAAGTGACTAGTGCGACTTATATTTTGACACGGAGGGAGTAAATCAATAAATCGCTGCTGACGATAGGTGGATCTTGGCAAAAAAATAATACTTGTGTAAGTCAAGAGATTAAGTGCATTTTCAGGCTTGAAAATCATCCTTTGATGTTAGGAATTAAATTGTAGCAAAACTAAGCGTGAAGAATTCATTTGGCGGCGATTTTTTTGCCCCCTCTCTGTTTTTGGTCACGCTCCGCCACTGCTTGTGTGGATTCCTTGATGTGGTACGCGCCGCCGGAGTCGCAAAGTAGAGTAGGCTACGTAAGAGTTGCTTTCGGAAACTTGGGTAACATGCAGTGATAGGTTTAGGCTAGTTAAGTCGTCTAGGAGTCGTAGCTCTCCCGAACCTCCCGACAAGGTGAAACCTTAGCTAGGCTTTAGGGCAGCCATCTTCGTAGTGTGTGTCCGTTATCTTTTGATAACGTATCTACCTGAAATAGTCTAGTAGTCAGTAGCTACCTCTCTTCTTCGCTCTAATTCTACAGATAGATAGGATACAGGCTTCCTTTGGGATTAAATACGATACCTGGAGAATACTCCCTGTGAAGTGCTACATTGACAATTCCGTGCGCTTGCGGAAAGTTGTATAAGAATCGTCAACACCCGTCAGCCTCCTAGGAATCCGACTCACGGGTGGGGAAGCCTCTGCACGCCCGACAGAAAGCGCCTGGCGCCGCAAGGATGACAGGGGACACCTGTCCCTAGCTTTTCTCTTTTCCCTGCATGTAACCTTCTTTTCTCCTCCCTTTTGCATGTATGCCTGGACCCCTTGAGCTATAAAAGGGCCACAGGCAGCCCTCCGCAGGACACATTTTTACGTTCAAGCGGACACACGGTCTCACGTTGACACACACGCTCTCAGGGGTCTAACACTGAGACCCTGTGAGCACCCCCTTCTCCTTCTTCTTCCTCCTCAATCTCGAGTTGTAAACCCTACTACAGCTCAGGCTTCGGCTTGAAGGAATATAATCGACCACCCGAGACTGGACGTAGGGCAGTTGCCCGAGCCAGTATAAACCCCCGTGTCCCTTCTTGTTTGAGCGCCAAAGCCATCCGAGCGATCAATCGTGCGACATAATTACTAGTCGGTTCATGAAACACCGACAGTTGGCGCGCCAGGTAGGGGGCTGTTGCGCGCTTTGATCGTTGAGTCTCCGATGGCTCCTTTCTCTACTTTCTTCGCCGCCGGCAGCCGCATCTTCATCGCTGACTGCCACGACGATCTCCACCTCGAGCGTCCCTTGGCTCACGGCCAGGGCATCACTTTTGGCGCCCTGGACTTCGTCACTGACGCCCTCGGCAAGCTCCAGCTCCGCGGCGGCCTGACGACGGACCGCCGCACGGGCAAAACCCCAACTCTCGCAAGATCCGTCTTCGTGGGGGTGACTGGCCATGCGCCGGTTTCCTTCATGGAGCTCGTGGAGTCCTCCCCGGGGCGTTACACCTCCAGCGAGGGGGAGGGCGACCCCGACAGCGATCGTCGTGAGTGCTTCATGGTGGCTATCACTGACGCCACTCCCACTGGGTAAGGCGCAGGCGACGCTGCCCAGAGCACTCCGGTACGCACCCCTCCACCTCCTCACATGATGCCGGAACAGTGGCAGGCCCATTGTGATGAGAAGGCACAGCGCATCCAGGCGCGACGCGTTGAGCTGGAGGCGGAGCATGCCCGTCTCGAGCGCGAGGAGGCCGACCTAGGTCTCGCCACCGCCACGGAGGACAACGCACGCGCGCGCACGAGGCGCACAATGCCCCCGCGGGGGAGCTCCGACTCTTTCCCTGTGCGAGTCAGAACATTGCCGCTGCGGCCATGGTTCTACGCTCCATGCCAGAGACCCCCAACCCAGAGGAGCAGTGCCTCAGGCGCAACCTCCAGGGGCTCCTCGAGGGGGCCGCGGTCCAGCAGGCGCAAAGCTCAGCAGCCCTCCGGGGCCAGGAGGCGTCCAGCGCCTCCCACACCCGCAGCGCCAGCCGGTGTGGAGGAGGCAAGGCCTACAAGGCCTCGCTGACCAAACCCAGCCACAGACCAAGCAACTACGTTTGACCTTAGCGTTGCAGGGCTGTCTAGGTCCCCGCCGGGATGTTCGCCTCACCCTTGAGACATGGCGTCGTGGTTCCAACCACGCGGCGACGCAGGCCTGCTCTCCAAGCCATGGACGATGCGGATCCAGCCACCACCGTTGCTGCCGTTCCGACGACAGCGACTGGAGCTCAAGCCCTGACATCCCTGGACCTCGTGCATTCGGTCGGACCATCAGGAGCGCTCCCTTTCCTCTGCGCTTTCGGGCTCCAACCCATATCACCAAATACTCTGGTGACACCAACCCCAGCGTGTGGCTGGAAGACTACCGCCTCGCCTATCGCGCCGGAGGTGCAGATGATGATTTGTTCATCATCCAGGACCTGGCCTATCTTCCTGGCCGATTCGGCGTGGGCGTGGCTCGAGTACTTGCCCCACGGTTGCATCCGTGACTGGGCGGACCTCTACTCTATTTTTGTGGGCAACTTCCAAGGCACTTACACCCGGCCGGGCAACTCCTGGGACCTCAAGAGCTGCAAGCAAAAGGCCGGGGAGGCCCTCCGCGACTACATCAGGAGCTTCTCAAAGAAGTGCAATGAGCTTCCCGGCGTGAACGATTCAGATGTGGTCGGGGCCTTCATTTCTGGGACCAACTGCGAGTCCTTGGTGCACAAGCTCGGCTGCAAGAAGTCGCGCACCATTGCGGAGCTCCTGGACATTGCTACCAACCACGCCTTCGGCGAGGAGGCGGTTGGCGCCATCTTCGACAAAGGCATAGGGCAAGGCCGTTGCCAACGCAGAAGGCTGCAGCGACACGGCCCGACAGGGTAAGAAGGACAAGCACCATCGCCACCAAGACGGCGGTCACATGGTCACCGCCGCCGAGCGCGCCCGCAAGGCGTGTCCGAAGGTGACGACACCATCCACTGACCATTCGAGCAGCTCATGGAGAAGCCGTGCCCGCACCAAGCTTCCCCGTGAAACATCTCATGAAGGACTGCGAGCTCTTGAAGCGGTTCATCAGGGGCGATCTCAAGCCTGCTCCCGCAAAGAACAAAAAGGGCCCCCTCCAGCTGACGACCAGGGCGAGGATGCGCCCACCTTCCCCGAAACTACGGGCCGCCTCATGATCTTTGGTGGTCCGGAGGCTTACGCCATGAAGTGACAACACAGGTTGGTCTCGCGTGAGGTCAACATGGTGCAACCGGCTGTCCTGACCTACTTACGATGGTCGGAGGCACCCATCGTACTTTCGATCGATCCGATCACCCGGACCGCGTCTCTTACCCCGGGAGATTCCCGCTGGTGGTCGACCCCATCGTGGGGAAGACGCGCCTGTCCAAGGTGTTGATGGACGGGGGCAGCCAGTGGCGGAGCGTGACCAAAAACAGAGAGGGGGCAAAAAAATCGCCGCCAAATGAATTCTTCACGCTTAGTTTTGCTACAAATTAATTCCTAACATCAAAGGATGATTTTCAAGCCTGAAAATGCACTTAATCTCTTGACTTACACAAGTATTATTTTTTTGCCAAGATCCACCTATCGTCAGCAGCGATTTATTGATTTACTCTCTCCGTGTCAAAATATAAGTCGCACTAGTCACTTACCACAGACATGTATGTAGACATGTTTTAGTGCAAGATTCAAGTGAATCTTGCACTAAAACATGTCTACATACATATGTGTGGTAAGTGACTAATGCGACTTATATTTTGATACGGAGGGAGTACATAGGAACTCAACTTGTAGGTCTATTTTGAAATAAAACAGGAGCTAGCCACAGGATTAACCGATGGCTAGCAAGGAAAAATATCCTCACTGGCCTCGTCCTGTGCTTAGCAGCCTAACAAAAGCTAGACACCACGACACGACCTAGAGCCAGAAGTCCACGTCCCTGGACAACGAAAGTTTGGCCCAGAAGGCCCAATACCGCTTCATATGGTTGTTCCATGGTCATCTACATCGCGACCAAGAACAGACGGATCCCTTCCATGGCGGCGCTGCAACTTCCGCCATGATCTTCTAGGTATGTTGAGCATAATCAAGGGGGGGGTTGTAGCCCAGTTTCGCCTCCAAGGCGCTCCGCCCATGGGGGCAGCGTCCTCAACATCCTCTACATCGACACTTTGGAGGCCCTGGGCATGTCCCGGGCCGATCTCCGACCATCCGACCAGCCGTTTCACGGTGTGGTCCCGGCAAGCAGGCGATGCCGCTCGGGCGGATCACCCTGCATGTCACTTTCGGCAGCCCAGACAACTTCCGCAGCGAAAACCTTATTTTCGAGGTTGTGGATTTTAAGGGTTACTACCACGCCATCTTGGGCCGATCGTGTTACGCGCAGGGAAAAAACTTTCGTCGAAATTTCGTTCGAATTTCGCGAATTTACCGAATCTCGATGAGGGGCGAGAAAACTTTATATCGGACAGAAATTTCGTTAAATTTGAAAATAGTCTCATGCTTTACAAGTATAATATAAATAAATCAGGTACACTATCACAAACATGGCTTTAGTGCATTGGTGGAGGCTTACGCTGGGGAGTCCCAGGTCGCCGGGTCGAATCCAGCCAATATTTTTTATTTTGGCCAAATTATTTTAAACTCCAGACTTTGAACTTTTCCGATATTTTTAAAAAAATTCTTCGAAAATTCGTGAATTTCGCGAAATTTACGAATCTCGGTATGGTGCGAAAAAAAATTCGATAACGAAATGTTGAACCCTGGTTACGCGAAGTTCATGGCCGTTTTCAATTACACCTACTTGAAGCTCAAGATGTCGGGTCCCAGGGGTGTCATCACGGTGGGCACGCCCTTCCAGCATGGTCACTTGCATGAGCAAGAGAGTTGCCAACTGGCGCTGGCAGTGGCAGCTTTGGTCGGGTACATCAGGCCTTGCGCCTACGACCAGTACCCTGATCCACCAGACGCTCACGCTGGCTACCAGCAGATCCGATATCGGGCTCCTCCACGAGCGCAGAAGGTTCCTCCGTCAGGGTGCCGTGCGCACTATTTGGACTAAGGAACGCGGCGCTCACTATCCAGCGTAGTCTGCACGAACGTTTCTTCAACCAGCTTGGCGGCACCCGCCAAGAGGCAGGCAGCGGCGTCCCCTCGACCCGGGATGCAACCTCTAACCAGCCTTGACACAAGTTTCCTCGTGGTCGGGGCTGCTTTCAACAGCCGTTCAAAAGGTCATAGGACGTCAGCAACGACTACCCTGCCGGAGCGTGAAGCAGCAGGAGTCCCAGGACGTTTTCCTTCCCTAGTCTTTTTTCCGCTTCATGTACTTTCTTTTGCGAAATAGTGTTAATAAAATTTTGGTTCGGTGGCACATCCCTCTTCTTTAGTTATGAGAACCAGTCATGGTGACCCGGCACTGCACCAGTCGCCATGGCAGGCTCGGGGGCTACGATCGGGTATGCCCCACCAACCCCGTTCGTTCCAACCATCCCGATCGTGCCTTAGTCGCCCCTCCTTGCATTCGGGAACTATTCTAAGTCCTACGGCCCGCGAACGGTCGGACTGGGCACCAGGAGTAGAAGAATGAAACAAGAAAAGTGGCTAAGTCATAAGAGGATGGTCCAGCGCACCTTCGGCGGTGGGGCCTCCTCCGGCGCCCCTCCAGCGCACCTTCAGCGGCGGGGCCTGGCCCGACTCGTCGGCTCCGACCTCGGCCGGGGATGGTGCGGTTGAGGATCTGCTGGCCCGTTGGGGCTTCGTGCTCGTGGCCAGCGACAGGTACTCCAAGGCTGTCTCGATTTGGTGCTCAGCTTGTGGAAAGAGGCTGGTGGGTGCCCCGGGTGAGAATCCGGCTTCCGGCATGCTCGGAGCCGATGATGGTGGCACCATGCGTGTCGTCCCCTTCCTGAAGGCATCATCGTGGGAAGCCCGCACCTCCTTCTGCCGCCTCCAGGGGAAACCCTAGATCCGTGAATCAGATGATGGCGGCGCTCCTTCGTCGCACTCCCCCTTGGGGCATCATTCTTGGAGGCGTGCGCCAGTCGATGGGACCAGTGCTAGCTTTGGTGGTGGTTGCGGTGTTCCACGTGGTGGCTTGCGCGGCAACGACGACGTCGGCAAGATCTTGGTAGTCGGCTCTTGTTCCGGCGTGTCAGACTCGTCTTCTCGCTGGACTTCCCCTGCTTTGAAGTCGGAGCTGCGACCGGTGTGTCTGCGGCGACGATGACGTGCGCGGGGCAGTCAGGCTGTGGAGACCTTCGTCGGCGCGGATCCTGCCCATCTCCTCTTCGGAGCTCCTCTTCAGAATCGAAGCTGCCAGCCTATGCGTGAGGGGTCATCTGTTTGGCATAGGCCGGTGTAGCCTTCGCGAGGCCGCTGCAGTGAGGTCTTCTTCGGTGGTCGTCTCTTTGGTGAAATCGGAGTTGCTCTCGGTGGAGTGATGACGATGACGCTGGTGGACAATCTCGACGACGACCTTCGTTTCAGTGGTGTGTGTGCGGTCTACGTTTGGTAGCCAGGGTGGCCGTGTGTGCCCTCGCGACGGTCGTGTTCCATGACGGTCGACGAGGGTGTTTGTGCTGGTTTTAGGCCGGTTTCCCGTTAATTAACCGGCCAATCCTCACTTCTTCTTAATTAATGAAAATGGCAAGTCTTTTGCCTTGTTTCAAAAAAATAAGAGGATGGTCGGGGGGCTTTGCGAAAACGGTTTTTCGTGCTACTAATAAGTAATTCAAACATCGTTATAACTGTTTTATCCTCATAAGTTACTGTATCTTGTGCAGACCATTACAAGATCGGAACAGGGTCACTCCCAAGAGCGCACTTTCTTTATCATGTGGTCTGCCTTTACAGTCCCGGCTATGGTCCGCGCAATTGGCTCGGAGCAGACCAGAGCATCCGCAAGCCCCTGCTCCGTGCAGTCGGCAGCTACTCCCTCTCCGATGCACTCCAGCATTAACTTCGGGAATAGGGTCGTAGTGTTCACCAGGGTACGCAAGCTACCCTGGTAAACTCCCTCCGTAGCCACGCGCTGCATCGCGGCAGGAAGTTCTCCGAGGCGGTATAGGGACGGCATGAGCTCGGTACTCTTGGGCAGCACTTTGCGGCAGATCTCCTCGGTGGAGACACTGAGCATAGCTAGCGCCTCCCTGTGAGTTTTCTCCAGCTCCGCCTTGTCCGCTTCAGCTTCCTCCTCCGCCTCCTTGAGCTTCTCACGAAGCTCCTCGAGTTGACCAACATGGGTGTCGCGCATCTGGGCAATCTGGTCATCTCAGGCCTTCACCTTAGCCACCTCCTCTTTCACCTGGTTCTCACTCTGCTGGTGCAAACCAACATAGTGCTTGACCGAGGCAGAAAGATCTGCGAGGCCAATAGGGAATTAGCATAGCATACGCAAAAAAGAGGGGCAGACCATGTTTGGTCGGAAGGGGATGATTACCTCTGTTCACGCTCTCTTCTTTCTTGAGTGTTAGCAATAATCTTGCCTATTTAGTGTTGAGTTAGTTTTAGGAAAGTGTTTAGTTTCCTAATGTGTTTGGCTTGCATGCCACGTGTACTAGCGTGTGTCCTAGTTGAAGTACTAGTTGGTTGGCTAGTAATTTCCAACGTAGCATGTTATGGCTGTCTAGTCAGTTTAGGACTAAACTTGGCCGTGCATATACAATTGATATTTTACTAGGTGTCCGACTAGTTTAAAAACTCCTGTCCGTGTGGTGTTTGAGTTCGTTACCTAGTCGTGTTTGAGTCACGTAGCTAGCTTGGCTGTGTATATATATACACCCCAAGGCAGCACCTTGTAAAAAAAGACTTGTACCGTGTGATATTGAGGAATAAAAGAGAAAAAGAACAAGGCACGATATGTGCCTTTGGCTATAGATTTGTGTTTGTGTGTGTTCGTCTAGACTGATGTGATTCGATCCTCTGGGCGAAACCCAACAATTGGTATCAGAGCGAGGTTGAAGATTTGAAGCCACGCTTGCCCCGGGGAGGCGGTCCGGACTAGCGTCTCGGGGCGGGCGATTGTCGTTCGATGGAACGACACGGAGGAGGTGACATGGAGTTGTCGTCGGCAAGCTGGTGGAGGTGGATGATCGTTGATGCGAGCGGTGGTGCCGAGGTGCGGTGCCGGGAGTCTCGTCAAGATCGTCAACCAGGTTGTTAAAAGAGTCGAAGTGTGTGCATGTTTGCACGTATGGTCGTCGTCGTGTCAGTGAGTCGTCAGTGTGTCCAAGTGCTCGTCTCTGTGAGGATCCGTTGCAGTGGAAGCGTGGACGTCTAAGTATCTCGACGAGAGGATCAAGTTCAAGTATGAAGGGGGCGGTAAACCAGAGAAGGTGAGTCTCTTCAATGAGGCCATGACTCTACATGAGGCTGGAGTGGATGGTGTAGTCCACGAGGTAGTCGGCATGTATCACGCTAGGTGGATGGTATGATCCACGGGTATAGCGTGGCTGGGTAGTCCAGGTCATATTTGGATTGGTCCGTAAAATTCGCCAAGTCAACATTGGTGAGAGCCAATTAGACTTGTCGTGGTGCGAGACCCGGACAAGACGAAGATCTGCAAGGAGTCAAGATCAGAGGAGCATGGAAGACCAAGAGTCAAGATTAGGGAGAGATTGTTAGCAATAATCTTGTCTATTTAGTGTTGAGTTAGTTTTAGGAAAGTGTTTAGTTTCCTAATGTGTTTGGCTTGCATGCCACGTGTACTAGCGTGTGTCCTAGTTGAAGTACTAGTTGGTTGGCTAGTAATTTCCAACGTAGCATGTATGGCTGTCTAGTCAGTTTAGGACTAAACTTGGCCGTGCATATACAATTGGTATTTTACTAGGTGTCCGACTAGTTTAGGAACTCCTGTCCGTGTGGTGTTTGAGTTCGTTACCTAGTCGTGTTTGAGTCACGTAGCTAGCTTGGCTGTGTATATATATACACCCCAAGGCAGCACCTTGTAAAAAAAGACTTGTACCGTGTGATATTGAGGAATAAAAGAGAAAAAGAACAAGGCACGATATGTGCCTTTGGCTATAGATTTGTGTTTGTGTGTGTTCGTCTAGACTGATGTGATTCGACCCTGTGGGCGAAACCCAACATTGAACAGACCAAGCGCTTGGTCGCGCTCCCTTTGGGCCTCATTGCGCAGCTGGTCCACCACCTTTTGGAGTTCGCCGATATTGACATCTTTCTCCTTTAGGTTCGAGGCAAAGAGCCTCCACGCTGACTCGCCTTCCTCAAACCCAAACTTCTCGGGCTCCTTCCTGCCGAAAGGACATGAAATCGACTTTTTGGTTTTGTCCCACTCAGCCATGTTGATATCTTCAGCTTCCTCAGAGTTAGAGTCTGACAGGCTAGCGTAGTTGATCTTCTTCGAGAAATTGTTCTTTCTGGGTTCATAGTGCCGACTTTCTCCTGACATCCGGTGCATGATCTGGCTTATGCTTTCAAATTCTTGCGAAGCGTATTTCTCCTTCAGATACGACAGCAGACCCTGGAAAGCTATCTCCGCCAATTGGCAATCAGACAGAACGAGGCTGTAGCACCGGTTTTTGACCTCTCTGAACCTCTGAACAAAGGAAGCCACCGTCTCATCATTTCTTTGCCGGAGACTGGTTAGGTCGGTGAGCTTCATCTCATGTACCCCCAAAAAGAAGAACTGATGAAACTGTTTCTCAAGATCGGCCCAGTACAGGATAGAATTCAAGGGTAGTGTCGTGAACAAGGTGAAGGCCGATCCGGATAGTGACATAGAGAACAATCTGACCCTCAGGGCATCTTGATTTGCCGCATCCCCGCATTGGATGATGAAGCGGTTAACATGCTCCACCGTTGAAGTGTCATCTTGCCCTGAGAACTTAGTGAACTCAGGAACTTTATACCTGTGCGGGAGCGGTATCGAGTCATAAGCTGCTGGATATGGAGTTTTGTACATGTAGGTCTGTCGCTTGGGTTTCAAGTCGAACTGCTCCTGCATCAGCTTGGTCACCTGCGCGACCAGGTCAGGCTGCTCAGGTTGCCCCATTGCTGCTTGCGCCACTGTTTGCTGTTCAACCAGCTGCGCGGCCACCGGCTGGTGGTGGTGGGTGTACATCTGCTGCACTGCTGGTGGCGGCTGACTCATCATCATGGAAGGTGTTTGCGTATGATGTGTCGGTGCTTGAAACACTGGCCCAGCGGCTGGTATTTGAGGAATTGGGGTGACCGACGGCTGCTGAAATGACATCTGATTTGTCGCGGCCGGTTGTCCCCTGGTGATGATGTCTGATAGGAGTAAGGGATGCTCATGTGTTGTAGCGTGCCCTTCGCACCGTCATGAAGTATCCAGTTGGTCCCCAGATCATGCGGACGCGAAATCGCCGAAACTCCCAGGCTTGCAGGGGCCCAGGGGTGAATAATCGTCGCAGTAGGTTTTTTTTTGAAACGAGGCAAAAGACTTGCCATTTTCATTAATTAAGAAGAAGTGGGAATTGACCGGTTAATTAACGGGAAACCAGCCTAAAACCGATGTCGCAGTAGGTTGTGTTGTCGGCTGAACAGCCGATGCATTCTGCAGAGCACCGAGTGTGGAACTCTGACCAGGGTAGTATTCAGGTGGCATCCCGTATCTAGTAGTCGGGTCCCACCCGGTGTATGGCCCTGATGACACCACCCCTTGCGTCAAGGGTGTCAATGCGGGAAAGCCTTCATGTTTGCTGGTAGTGACTGTTGAACATGTTTGTACGTGTATAGGCTTGGGTTTTGTATGTCGTACCTGTAGCGTCTCTCTCCCCCTGTATTTATTGGGAGACTAGACCCGGTCACACCCCTGTACCTATATATGTGCCTAGTGCACGATCAATGAGATTATCGATGCACCAAACACTTTCCACATGGTATCAGACACCAAATCGATCCCTAACCCTAGCTTCCGCCCCACCTAGCCGCCGCCGCCTCGGGCTCCACCCTGCCGCCGCCGCCTCTTGGCCGCCGCCGCGCCGTAGCCCCACGCCGCCGCCGCCCCTGCCGCTGCCCCTCCTCGCAGCCGCACCTCCCCCCCAGCCGCCGCGCCCTCTCTCTCCCGCGCCGCCGCTCTCTCTTCGATCTACCATGTCGTCGTCACCCGCCGCCTCCTCCCGGACCAACCCCTTCGCCGGCCCCGATCCCGCCGTCATCCGCGAGATTCGCATCCGGGATCGCGTCCCCGTGACCCTCGACTCCTCCAACGCCTCCTACTACCCCTGGAAGACCTACTTCTCTCTTCTCTTCCGTGAGGAGAATCTTCTGGATCACATCGATGGCTCCACCGACTCGCGCATCATGGCCGCCGATCCCGAGTGGACCTCCATCGACGCCACGCTCATCCGCTGGTTCTTCACCACCATCTCGCGCGATCTGTTTCACACCGTCGTCGCTGAGGGCGATGATGCCGCTGCCGTGTGGATCAAGCTCAACGGCTTCTTCACCGACAACAAGCTCCAGCGTCGCGTCTTCCTGCAGCAAGAGTTCAACGACTGCCATCAGGACGACAAGACCATCGACGAGTACACCCGCCGCCTCAAGCAATTGGCGGATGATCTCCGCGACATCGGCGCCAAGGTCGACGACGAGTACCTCCTCACCACGCTCACCGCCAACCTCAACGAGGACTTCGGCAACGCCGCCGGTAATCTCACCTTGATGACGGATCCCTCCTTTCCCAAGTTTGTGGCATACTTGAAGTTGGAGGAACGTCGGATGAAAGGCGTGAAGAAGCGCGCGCAGCACCAAGCCCTCGCCGCCGGCACCTCCGCGGCGCTCCATCGCCTCCTGCCCCGCCCGCTCCACGGCCGCCACAGCAGCCACTCCGCCACCGTGGCACAATCCCGCCCCACCTGCCGCTCCTCAACAGCAGCAAGGCGGCGGTAACCGTCGCGGGGGTCGTCGCGGGGGCCGCAAGCAGCCTCAACAGCAGGCGACTGAGGAGGACAAGCGCACGGGGGGGCGCCCCGCCCGAACCAGCCCACCCCGCCCTGGACCTACGGCACCAATCCGTGGACGGGCGTGGTCCACGCCTACTCCATGCCGGTGCCTCGGGCACCCGCGCCGAGCATCTTCGGGCAGCACCCGTCCAGCCATCAGGCGTACTTCGCCGGCCCTGCTGCAGCGCCCCCCGGCGCCTCCTACCCGGCCTACGCGCCGCCGACCGCTGCTGGCTACACCGCCGCCGCGCCACCATCCGGAGGGTACCCTCCCCAGGTGCCGCCGCCGTGGGACCCAGCTCTCCTCGCCGCGCTGCACTCGGCGCCATCACCGAGCCATTACGGTGGCGGCGGTGACTGGCACATGGACACGGGCGCCACCGCTCACATGACATATCATCCCGGTAACCTTACGTCTTCCACTCCTGTTCAAACTTCTACTCGCATCACCGTCGGTGACGGTTCCTCCTTACCCATTACACATGTCGGTCATAGGTCGTTTCCCTCCACGTCTACCCCTATCACCATGTCTAATGTCCTTGTCTCCCCTAACTTAGTTAAAAATCTTGTTTCGTTCGTCGTCTTACTCGTGAGAATCCCATTACTGTTGAATTTGACGCCGTTGGTTTTTCTGTGAAGGACGCCCGTACACGGATGGTTCTCCACCGATGTGATAGTCCGGACGAGCTCTACCCGGTGCACTCCTCCACCACCGACACCACCGCCACCACCCGTCCAGCCGCCCTTGCCGCTAGCGTCGATCTCTGGCATGCTCGTCTCGGTCATCCCAACTCCACCGTCCTGCACCAAATTCTACAGAGTTTTTCTTTCTCATGTAATAAGGCCGAACACCATACTTGTGAGGCGTGCCGTCTCGGCAAGCACGTTCGTCTCCCGTTTAGCGAGTCTACCACTATATCTACTTTTCCGTTTCAGTTGTTGCATAGTGATGTTTGGACGTCCCCGGTTGCTAGCAACACGGGTTATTTATACTATTTGGTGATTTTGGATGATTTCTCTCATTATGTGTGGACGTTTCCTCTCCGTCGTAAATCCGACGCTCTCGCCACTCTCACCAATTTTTATTCATATGTCACCACACAATTCGGTCGTCCCATCCTCGCGCTACAAACTGATAATGGCAAAGAATTTGACAACGCTGCTGTCCGCCACCTCCTCGCGTCTCACGGCACCGTCCTCCGTCTTACTTGCCCCTACACGTCCCAGCAAAATGGCCGTGCTGAGCGCGTCATTCGCACTCTTAACGACTGTGTCCGCACGTTGTTGTTCCACTCCAACGTCCCTCCTCGGTTTTGGCCGGACACTCTCGCCACCGCCACGCTCCTCCTTAACATCCGTCCCTGTCGTGTTCGCTGGACTATGCCCCTCACCAGCTCCTCTACGGTGTACCCCCATCCTACGACGATCTTCGGATCTTCGGGTGTCTTTGCTATCCTAGCACCGCGTCCACCACTCCTCATAAACTCGCTCCACGGTCGGTCCCTTGTGTCTTCCTTGGTTATCCCCCTAACACCAAAGGTTACCGGTGCTATGATCCCGTGTCCCATCGCGTGTACACCTCGCGACATGTTTACTTTGATGAGCTGGTTTTCCCGTTTCAGCAGGTACACTCCTCCAGCAGCGCCGCGGCTCCGGCTGCGCCCGCGCCCCCTGCGGCCCCGGCTCCGCCCGCGCCTTCTACGGCCCCGGCTGAGCCCGCGCCCACCGTGGCCCCGGCAGCACCCCCCGTCGCGCCCTCCGAGTCGACGCCCGGCCAGCCTTCCGCGCCGCCGGTTGCCTCGGCTCCCCCCGCTGCGGCCGCACCCCTCACCGGTGCGGTCACCCGTGCTCAGGTTGGGACTCGGCGTCCCAATCCCCGCTACACCGACCCCGCGTTCTCCTACGCCGCGTCTACATCGACCCCGTCTACGTCGACTCCGTCGCCGCTGCCCTCCTCCGCTCGCGCCGCCATTCGGGATCCGAACTGGCTTGCCGCTATGCGAGAGGAGTTCGACGCCCTACAGCGCAACCGCACGTGGCAGCTTGTCCCGCGACCCCCCAACGCCAATGTCATCACTGGCAAGTGGGTCTTTCGGCATAAGACTCGCCCCGACGGTTCACTCGAGCGCCATAAGGCGCGCTGGGTGGTACGCGGGTTTCGACAGCGAGCAGGCGTGGACTTCACCGACACCTTCGCCCCGGTTGTCAAACCGGGCACGATTCGAGCTGTCCTACAGCTCGCCGCCTCCCGCGCCTGGCCGGTTCACCAGCTCGATGTATCCAATGCGTTCTTGCATGGACATCTCGCCGAGCAGGTGTTCTGTCAGCAGCCCACTGGTTTCGTCGACAGCGCCTTCCCGGATCATGTGTGCCTGCTCTCCCGTTCTCTCTATGGGTTGAAGCAGGCGCCTCGCGCCTGGTACCAGCGGATGGCGGGCTTCCTTCAGCAGCAGGGGTTCCGGTCCACTCGGTCCGATGCCTCCCTGTTCGTGTTCCACCAGGGAGCCGACACCGCGTACTTGCTCCTGTACGTCGACGACATCATCCTGACTGCTTCATCGACGGCTCTTCTGCAGCGGATTACAGCTCAGCTCAGCGCTGAGTTTGCCCTCAAGGACTTGGGGGCCCTCCACTACTTCCTCGGCATCGAGGTCGTCCGCCGCGACACTGGCTTCTTCTTGCATCAGCAGAAGTATGCGCATGAGCTTCTGGAGCGCGCAGGCATGCTAAATTGCAAGACTGCTTCCACGCCTGTAGATACCAAGGCCAAGGTGTCCGCCGTCGAGGGTTCTCCGGCGTCCGACGCTGCCTTCTATCGCTCCATCGTGGGGGCCCTCCAGTACCTCACGATGACGCGGCCGGATCTCCAGTACGCCGTCCAGCAGGTGTGCCTCCATATGCACGCTCCGCGTGATTCTCATTGGGCTCTGGTGAAACGGATTCTTCGGTATATCCGTGGCACTATGTCCATGGGCCTCACCTTGACGGCTTCCTCCGACACCAGCCTCGTCGCCTACTCCGACGCCGACTGGGCTGGGTGTCCCGACACCAGACGCTCCACCTCCGGCTATTGCGTCTACCTCGGCCCCTCCTTGATCTCGTGGTCGTCCAAGAGACAGCCCACGGTTTCACGCTCGAGCGCCGAGGCTGAGTACAGGGCTGTGGCTAACGCCGTAGCCGAGTGCTCCTGGCTCCGACAGCTACTACAGGAACTGCTATGCGAGATACCGAAGGCCACGATTGTCTACTGTGACAACGTCTCCGCGGTGTACCTTTCAGCTAATCCTGTTCATCATCGACGGACGAAGCATATCGAGCTCGACATTCACTTCGTCCGGGAGCACGTCGCCCTTGGTCGTGTTCGTGTTCTACACGTGCCCACCGATCAGCAGTTCGCCGATGTGATGACGAAAGGCCTTCCTACCTCGACTTTCGAAGGTTTCAGGTCCAGTCTTTGCGTCACCGGCGACGCTTCGACTGCGGGGGGGTGTTGAACATGTTTGTACGTGTATAGGTTTGGGTTTTGTATGTCGTACCTGTAGCGTCTCTCTCCCCTGTATTTATTGGGAGACTAGACCCGGTCACACCCCTGTACCTATATATGTGCCTAGTGCACGATCAATGAGATTATCGATGCACCAAACACTTTCCACACTGACGTCGAGAGACCAGCTGTGGATGTACCTTCTGTGAAGATGAGCTGAATAGCCGATAGCGCTGGCGCCTTTAATCTTAGCTCAGAAGTCGACGCCCCCAGAGTATCTTTCACCGGTCCATACTCCAGCCCAACGGGACCCACATTCGCCCCCTTGGATATAGAACTCCATACGGCGTTATGCACCTGGTTGGCCATGATCGGAGCGTGATGTGTCATGGCTTGCCCCACCGCCTGCCCGATCATGGTGAGCATTCTGTTGTCACGTTGCTCATTGGTGAAAGGATACGCAGCCGGGAACTCGTATTTTTTTTATTGCTTTTCCTTCCCTGGTTGCGCTGAATGACTGAAGACATGCCTGTTTGTATTCTTCCATGGCCCTGGCCATGTCTTCCCTTGGCTCTCGCTGAGGTTGTCCTCCGTGATGGAGATGATGTTATCCTTATCTACGAAAGCAGAGTGCACCTTATCGGCAGCCATCTTGAATCTTTCTGTCCCACCGGGCGTGCCAAAAGCGTGTTGATGCGAAAATCAACACGCGGGCCTGAGGGTACTGTTGACCAAGCCCAGACCACCAAACCCTCAAACGTAGGCATGCCAGTCAATCTGACCTATTGATTGACAAGGAAACAAAGGTAAACGTCAAATGCGAGGGTCAATCGGCTGGATTTCCAAACACCCTTCTCAGTGGATCTCTGCACCAAGAATCGATGCAGAGGATAGCAGATCGACCGAGTCGATCGATCTGTTACAGCAATCGGCTCAATCAGCCGATGGAACAGGAACAGTGCCGGAACCACAGGTGCGTGATCGGGGCAGAGTTCGTAAAGCAACACTCGCAACAGATCCAATCGGCTCTTTGATATATGATGTGAAATAAAGATAGTAAAACAGCCGATAGATATTGTTCCGAGCTGGATAGATGGTGACAAATGCTAAAACACCAAGACAAACCTAATGATCTTGCAAGTATCGATAACTGGTGAATAAATCTAGTCGAGACTATGGCGATGTGCCAAAAGCCTAAATACTAGATGAATTCGATAACTGTGAATATATCTCAACGAAGCAACAGCTATACACCCGGGAGCTAAAGCTGAGAAAATACTCGGACGAGTACTTACAGACAAGCCAAGTCGCTCGAAGGCGAGACGTCCTCAACCAGCGCGCAAGAACATGCAGGAAAAGTATGAAAACGAGGCGAAGTCGCCGAAAACAGACCTTCTAACTAAAAGATCTACACACTAGATATTTCTATCCCTAAATAACTAAGCCCGGCGTTTACCGGTAGCAGATATTCTTTGGATCAGACCGTAACACCTGATCTCCTTCCGTATTGATCCGATACTCCGAATATTAAGAATCGGCTCTTTTCCTTTGACTTCGGTCCTGCCCATGTGCTGAAAAACGGTGTCAACACTAGTTCCATATGGGAGCTGCTTCTTACTACTTTCTTTATGGACATATGGGAGAAAGCAGCTAAGTCTCAGAAAATCTAGTATGTTTATCCTAGATTAACTACTTAATAGTAGTTTAGTTCAAGCATAGCTCTGCCAGTTGAAGTTTTGCTTGTTCTTCGTTTGCACTTTGCAGATACCTATTGGAGAAGAGTAGGTTTTGCAAAGTATGAGTCTGCTATGTGATTATTCATCCCTGCCTCTTACTATGTAAATATGACTTGACTACATGCTTTGGTTTGCTAATTAAGCAAAAAGTCCACATGATTTATAAGTTTTGCTTGTGATTTTCAAAAGTATCCATCTTTCAAATAAGCTAGTGATCAGCGACTTGAATGAACAATAGGAACTATCACACCTATATTATTTGGACTGTATCAAAATGATATCATTTGCTAAAAAAAATGGATTGACAATAGATAAGGCTGGCCCTGGTATTATGCTGCTCTTCTATTTCCTTCCTTATTGGGAGGTGCATTAGCGGCTCATTTGTCTTCGCATATATCAGTTTCACAGCTCCATGTCGTATCTTATCTGTATGTACATCTAAAGAACAAGTCAGTTTCGTCACAAATGGCCGTGCGTAGCTCTAACTCAGCACATCGCTGTCCTTTGTGGATTGCAATCTTACCAGAATGTTTGTTTTGTGTAATTTATGTCGTACGGTAGTGCTTCTTATATCAATTTGTTTTCCTTGTTTACTTATTTTCTGCTCTCTCTTGCCTGATGCAGGTTACATTCAGCTCCCGATATTGCTGTGTTCCCCAGAAAGGCACTCTCCTATGCTTCTCAAAGTCTGGCTCACATCTTCATTTGTGATAGACACAAGGCCGTCGCATGGCTGGAAACCCGCACAATCTGCCTCCAATAACTAGACGAAAAAGTACTCTGGCTTTCAAGTTCCTGATACCCTTTGTTCTAGTTCTTTCGGTGTCCATTATTGCTCTCACCCAGTACTTCCAAAGTATCTCCTACCTTCTGCGGCCTCTGTGGGACACTCCACCGACGCCTTTCGTCCGTATCCCGCGTTAGCAATAAGCCATGTGCGCCATAGCCGTGCGATCGGTGTCAGTGCACCGGAGCGAGGTCCATGGCGGGCATGGCGCGTGTGCGTGTGTGCGTGCGTGCGTGTGTGCGTGCGTTCTGTTAGTTAGTTAGCGAGTTAGGGGAGAGACCAGGTCACGGCACGGCGAGCTGGCCGCGTGGAACGCGTCAGAGCGCGTCCAGAGCGCGAGCCGGAACGTGCGGATCATGGCGATCGAGGTGGGAGCGTGGACCGCGTTAGTGCGCGGCTAGGGCGCGGCCGTGGCTTCGTTGGTGCGAGCGAGAGCGGCTATAAGAGCCCACCCCCCTGTACTCCATTGTGGTATCGAGTTGGAGCTCGAGAGAGAAATACAAAGCTGTCAGTGCGCCTGAAAAAAATTCAGTCTACTGTTCATCTTCCTCCACCTCCGTTCCGTGAGCAGAGAGAGCTAGCTAGGGCTAGGCAACAACATCCCGCACTACTATGCCCCCAATACGTCCATGCACGAGCTATGTCAGCTTCATGGCTGGGGCATCCTTTCTTCCCCTCGCCGTGTCTTTGACGCGGTCCTCTTCAGCAATGAGCTCGATCTTCTGGAAATCCGCTACCGTGAGCTCTTTCCATATGTTGACAGGTTTGTCATCCTTGAGGCGAGTGCTACTTTCACTGGCATCCCAAAGTCACGCTCCTTCTTTGAAAACCTCAACCGTTTCGCGTTTTCTAGCTCAAAGATCGTCTATGACATGCTTCCCATCGGAGATTTGGATCCTGAATCTCGCCGAATGCCCTTCCTTGTAGAGGCTGGTCACCGCCGTGCACTTAACTCCCTGCTAACAAGATCAGGCATTGCTGTGGGGGATGTCTTGATAATGGCTGAAGCGGATGAGATTCCAAGTCCTGAAACTGTGCAGCTGCTGAAGTGGTGTGATGGAATACCGCCCATCATGCATCTCGAGCTGAAAAACTACATGTACTCCTTTGAGTTTCCTGTGGATCACAACAGCTGGAGAGCGACGGTGCACGTGTTCACCGAGCGCACAAAGTACCGCCACTCCCGCCAGACGAACCTAATGCTGGCCGACGCGGGCTGGCATTGCAGCTTCTGCTTCAGGGAGATCAAGGAGTTTGCTTTCAAGATGAAGGCATATAGCCACGCAGACCGGGTGAAGCAGGAAAGCTTCCTGAACCCAGACAGGATCCAGAGGGTGATATGCAATGGGGAGAACCTGTTTGACATGTTACCTGAGGAGTACACGTTCGAGGATCTTTTCAAGAAGATGGGACCGATACCGAGGTCGGCGTCCGCCGTTCACCTGCCTTCGTATCTGATCAGGAACGCGGACAGCTACAGGTTCTTGCTTCCTGGTGGGTGCTTGAGACCGGGCTAAATCAGAGTTCTTGTGTAACCAAATAGCCGATAGTATTACTTTTAGATGCAATGCTGTTGTTTCTGTGGGAATAGTGTGCATTTTGTTGGATGTGGAGCAGTGGAACTTTTAGATAGGATGGTAGAAGCTTTTTTGTGTGTTTTGGAGGAACTATATATGTGTAACTTCTACGTCGTATTTGCTGTGATGGGAAGATCAACATAGAATTCACCTAAGGTGATATAAAGATAATAAAATCGTGATAGTCCTTGCCCTTCTGGTCCTGATTGTTAGAGTTATATTTAGGGTTAATTATCAGGCTGCCCTCAGTTGTGTCCATGACCTCAGTTTTACCCTCAGTCGCAAATGGACCTCAATTTTGCCCCTAGTCTGTGCGCAAGGATTCGTTCCGTGACTCTTGTCGTCTCCGTCAGGTCTGCTGACTTGTGGGACCCAGAATACAACCGTTGACTGCTGACTTATGGGACCCAGAAGACAACCGTCGGCCGCGGCTTGTGGGACCCATAATAGAACCATTGGTGCGGCTTGTGGGACCCAGCTGTTAACCGTTTCCTTGCGGCTGCGCTGTAAAAGCGGCGGAGCGCGGCCCCGGAGCTCGCAGCAGTGAGCAGGAAAACCAGCCGAGCGACGGAGAGGACGGCCACGCGCAGAGGTGGGCGGCGACCCCTGTTGATAGGAAGGAGCCAGACGCGGGCGACGGAGAGGGCGGCGTCCACGGGTAGCGCCGCCGACGGTTGGAAGATCGCCGTGGAGGGTGCGGCCGTCTGGTACAGCTACAGGGGCGACATCCCCTTCTTCTCCGGCAGCATGTCGACGAGCTCCACTTCCGTCTCCCACTCTAAATGGCCGCGCTTCGGTCCAGTTCCGCTAGGAAGGTGCCCTGGGTGCGGACGGACGGCGTCCCTGAAGCAGTGGGTCACCACGAGCGACAAGAACGGCAACCGCGGGCGCGAGTATGTGATATGCGAGAGCAAAGAACAGCCGGGGGAGGTGAGATATGTGTTTCCCCCCTCTCAATTTCGTTTTATGTTTCCTCAAATTTGGGTTTTCAGCCGATTTGGGTTTTCATCCGATTTGGGTATGCATCCGATTTGGGTTTTCGTATTTGCAGGATCTGCTTCCATGTGGCCATTTCGAGTGGCTTGATGTGTACATCAAGAGGATTCAAAAGGAGGGCAAATCCCTGGTGCCCAATTTGCCACCGGCGGTGGAGCAATTGGGATCTGCTACTGGGGTTGTTGCTACGGTGCAAAATGGGGTGCAGAAGGACGAGTTGAAGAAGATGGCCAAACAGCTGGAGAAGCTTGTCGATCTGAAGAAGCAGAGCAATCTGCTGGCTGCAATTTTTTATCTATGTGCAATTGTTCTTGGAGTTGTCTATTTGCTGATCATTAGTCAAAAATAATGTAGTTAGTGTTCCATTTAGCTTGACATGGTCAATTTGTGTATGGCTAAGACATGGAATAAATGCGTCAGGAATCCAGCCCTGATTTGGTTTGTTTCAGTTCTTATGATTTTGTGCAATGTTCAGTTCAGGTTCAGTTCAGTAGAAGAAAAAAAAATTGAAAACGGCTATGAGAAAAGGCCAGGCCCATGTAAAACCTAGATAGGCCCAATGTTAAAAGAAGTGCTCTCAGCAAAAAAACAGACGTGCGCACTTTAGGTTTAGGTTTAGTTTTAAATGTTATTTCCATAGCATGTTATTGCTGGATAAGTTTAGGTTTAAAAGTTTCCATACATGTTTCTATTGGGATTAATAATATGAATAAGTTTTGGTTTAAAAGTTTTCATGCATGTTTCCATATCACATTTGACGCACATTTTCGTTGACGATGAGTTGTGAAGCTAATTTAGAAGTTAGTGGATTACTTTTGTTCAAAAATAATTCAAACACGAGCAAACACTATTTTATATTAGCACAAACATTGGCCCCACTTTACATATAGAGGGGCCCTACCCACATTACATATATTAAACTAAAAAAAGAAAAATTACATTTCATATAGGGCCCTAAACCCTAACCGCTGGCGCCCCTTCGTCTGCGGGCGCTCTTCCGTCTGCCGGCCAACCGCCGGGGGTTGGCCTACTCCATCGGCGGTGCTGGGAGCGCTGACGCCGACGCCGCCGCCGCCGCCCTCCAATCCGCCGCCCTGTCCGCCATTTCGCGGTTGGACATGGCCCGGAGATTGTCCTCCCGGATCCGCTTATCCTCCCTTTCCCGGAACTTCAGCCTGGCGCGCCGCTCCCTCGCCGCCGCCTTCTTCTCCTCCCTCTCTTCATCGGCGGCGAGTTCCTTCTTCTCCTTCTCCAGGATGGCGAGGAGGCGCTGGAGTTCCTTGTCGGAGCGGTTGGCGATCTTCTTGACCTCGTCGGGGTCGGGATTGTGGACGAAGGGGCCCGACGCCCACGCCTGGCGACGCCGACGCACACGCTTCGGAGGTTTCTCCTCCGGCTCCTTCGGCGCCTCCCACCAGCCTCGACGGTTTGGGTGGTTGTCCTCGTCGCTGACGGACTCGGGGCTGGAAGGGAGAGAGTAGGTCGACATGGTGGTAGAGGGAGGAGGAGGCAAAGGGGCTGGAGAGGGATGAGAAGAAGGGAAGTTGGCTTGGCACTATTTAAAGACCCGATGAGGAGTGTGAATTAATTGGGGTAGATGAAGAAGTAACGGGCGCAACTGTGTGAAAGACGTGAAAGAAAGCCCGTGTGAAAGCGTAGGATTAGGCTTAGTAGTACGTGCGCGCCCGCGCGTAGGCTGCCGCAGCTGCGTTGCGGTCAATGCGGTGACTGCAAAAATAGCTGGGCTAGGATGCGACGTGACCCTGCACGACGTGACCCTGCATGCGTGCATTAACGCAAAGAGGTGAAAGCAAGTCCAAAGTCTCACGCACACGCATGCAGAAAACCTCTGCGTTAACTAGCTGTGCAGCACAACGGAGACCGAGGAAGCAAGAGGCAGAACGGACCAACGCGTGCCCCGTGCATTAATGGAAAGAGATGAAAAAACTGCCAAAGTCTGGCCCTCTTTGCATTAATTCTACACTCAGGGCAGGTAACAGTTGATTTGTTAAAATTTGTGACGATGAGACGATGCGACGGTGCAGAATGGGGTGCAGAAGGACGAGTTGAAGAAGATGGCCATGGCCAAACAGCTGGAGAAGCTTGTCGATCTGAAGAAGCAGAGCAATCTAAGCAGACTGCGACGCTGCATGAGCCATGCATGGCGAGCCCCGATCGACGATGCGTGGACGCGTTGCGCATCAGTGCATGCATGGCAGGCTAGGGGAGGCTAGATGGGCCCATTGGACGATGCGTGAGACGGCCCAACGGTCTCACGCCCAACAGTTCTCGCGTCGCAGAGAAGAAAAGAACGCTGGCCAATCATGTCGAAGAAACGGTGCTCCCACGGATCGCTCGTGATTCCTTCTATAAGACCTGATCGCACGGCAGCAGTTAAGCGCGGCAGAGTCAGATGAACGGTCCAGGATGCTCGGCAGGGTTTATCTAAAATCCTTCGCATAGATAATTCAATAAAAATTGAAAAAATACAAAACCTTCGCACATAGTCATTATATGTGTCTTGATTTGTCTTGATTTGGCCTGAATTTGATTTTGCACTATGATTTTGCACTATGCTTCAATATAGTGTGAAATAGGCCGAATTTGAAATAATCACAAGATATTCAAAAAAGATCAAAAAAATGCAAATCCAGTGCACATAGTCTTAGTTTGTCATGTACTAGCAGCTCCAACTGATAAACAAGATCTAGATACATATTAAACAAGAGATGCTTCAATATGGTATGAACTATATAGTTTGAGATGTGAGATTTCATACGGTATGAACTATATAGTTTGAGATGTGAGATTTCATACCATATTGAAGCATTTCTTGTTTAACATGTATGTAGACCTTGTTTATCTGTTGGAGATGTTAGTACATTACAAAATAAGACCATGTGCACTGGATTTGCATTTTTTGATGTTTTTTGAATATCTTATGATTATTTCAAATTTGATATTAAAAAAACATCAAAAAATGCAAATCCAGTGCACATGGTCTTAGTTTATCATGTACTAACATCTCCAACAGATAAACAAGGTCTACATACATGTTAAACAAGAAGTGCTTTGAAATCTCACATCTCAAACTATAGAGTTCATAGTTTGAGATGTGAGATTTCACACCATATTGAAGCATTTCTTGATTAATATGTATCTTTACCTTGTTTATCAGTTTGAGATGTTAGTACATGACAAACTAAGACCATGTGAACTGGATGTGCATTTTTTTGATGTTTGTTGAATATTTTTTGAATATTTCAAAATTGGTCAACAAAAGTCAAACCAAATTTTAAACAAATTTTGAGTTAAAAATTAGTTGGAGCCACTATATTAGTGCAATAGATGTTAACCCTAGAGTTTGAGATTATTTGGGGAAGGTCGAAAAAATGAGTGGCTTAGAAATGGGGTTGTTTGGGCTACATTTGGAGCACATTTGTAGCACATTTCCGGCGACGATGAGTTGTACCTCACAAAATGGCTAGAATTAATGAACTAACGTGCATAACTGTACATCAAACATTGAAACATCATAACACATAAGTTTATTACATGAATGAAAAACAGTTCTCAATGAAAAACATTATAACACATAAGTTTATTCATAATGTTTCATTCAAAAGGGCGCCACCACTTTGCTCCTGGTGATCCTTGTGGTACTTGCCACCATTTTGCTCCTTGTGCTCCTTGTTATCACTGTGCCCTCATCTGAACCCTCATTTTCAGCAGCAGCATCTAAACCCTCATTTTCAGCAGCATCATCTGGACCAAGATTTTCATCGGAAAACTCTCCGAACGCTGGATCTACTGCATTATCACACTTGTTACCGAAATGACCAGACCCACCACACCTTTTGCACTTACGCATCCTTGCTCCTAGTCCAGCTCCTTCGCTGCGACGCCTGAACCGAGTCTTTCTCGGTCTACCTGCTGCTCTCTTCAGAACTGGAGCGCAAAGCTTGAATCCAGGGTCGACCCTGTCCCATTGTTGTTTTCCCTCCAAAGCAGGCACGGTATGTGCATATGTGGTTTTGAACCTTGCAACAGAGTAGTACTCATGCACATACTGCTGTATGTTCCCTGCTGGACCTGACAGAAAAGTGATGAAAAACAAAGCATGAATGCATGGCAACCCAGTTATTTGCCATTTCCTACAACTGCAAGTTCTAGCTTCTAAATCCACTGGATATCTCCAGGGTTTCTCATTTTTATCAAATATTGTGACCTCTGCTGTGGTATCCGACAATAGAATCATGTTCATTACCAAGCCTACTGTTTTCTGCTTTAGTTCATTCATCACGGAAGGGATGATAATGTGGCCCATGAATTTTGCCTCAGCTATTCCATCACGATAATGAAACTTCTGCGTGTATTCTATCCTTATCTTGTCAAGCAAATCCACCAAATAAAGATCCTTTAGTTTCCGGATGGTTGAGTTGAAAGACTCTGCAAGATTATTATGCACATAATCAACTTTGCTCAGTTCACTGAATTGGCTTCTGGCCCATAACTTGGAGTGGTGTGTTTCCAAGTATTCCTTCACTTTGGGATTCGTGTATAACTGCCTCATGTGGTAGTTATGCTTCCTCACACTGCAAGTCAAAGATGCTGGCCATAAATTGTTAGTATATATCTTTCATTTGAATTTCTTCACAAAATTTGCAGCAAGGTGACGCATGCATTTCCTATGCTCTACTCCAGGGAACACATTGTCCACAACCACCTCTAAACCCTTGCAGGCATCTGTATGAATTACCAACCCCTCTGGATGTGCAATGGCACGCCGCAGATAATGCAAAAACCAAGTCCAGCTCTCCTCAGACTCTGTCTCCAGCACACCGTATGCAACTGGAAATACAAAATTGTGTGCATCAACTGCACAAGCTGCTACTAACTGTCCTTTAAACCTCCCTGTGAGAAAGGTAGCATCAATAGCCAAATATGGCCTGCAGCCTGCCGAAAACCCACGGCGACAAGCCTCAAAGCACACAAAAACCCTCCTAAAGCATTCCTTGGTCCTTGTCACTCCCTTCAATGTGTACTCCACGGATTGGTGATCAATTTCAACAATACTTCCTGGGCTGGTCCTCCCCACTTCAGCTTTGAATGAATATAACAATTCAAAACTTTCATGCCAGTTACCATAGATAGATTCCATAGCTTTTTGTTTACCATTGAAAACCCTCATGTATGGTAAATCTATCTTGAAGTTGTCTTTGATGTTTTTCATTAATTCCTTTGTACCCACTTGATGGTTTTCTGTCACCCACTTCTTTACTGCTTCTGCCACCCATTTTGACTTGGCTTTACTGAGTGTTTCCTTCCTGAGAGTCGATTCTTCGCATGTGTGGCTAAAAGGGTTCACTTTGACCTGAATATTCCTGCTTCTTCGCATTTTGGATGCGTGCATCCTCCATGGACAACCCTCAGTCACACAATGCACTGTGTAACGATTTTTATCGCTCTTGTCAACGATGAACGCACGTTCTGCCTTGATGCAGTACGTCACAAAGGCATTTCTACACTCACTCATGGATGCAAAAATTGTACCTTCTGCCATATGAGGGTTCTCAGGATCCCACTCAACAGCTGGAAGGTCTTCCTCCTCATCATCTTCTTGCTCATTGTCAGCCTCATCTGGGATTTCAGCAGCACCAGATGCCCGTCGTAAATTCTGAACAACATCACCATATAGCCTCTCTTCATCATCCCAAGAGATGTTAGCATCTGCCTCCACTTCATCAGGGTCCCTTCTGCCCACGCTTGTCGAGCCACCACGTCCATTTGGATGAACTGAACTATTCTAGCTAGAAGTGGCTTTCCGACGAGATGTTTCTGTCCGAGAAGATGAACCTGTCTCCCTAGGTCTAACTTCCGGCACAACCACATCAACTTGCAGCCTCACATGAAATTTATCTGTCTCCTTATGTTTAGCAAACATGGTAGCCAGTTCTGCATCATTGCTAACTTTCACCCAATTTGTGCCCCCATCGTAGTATTTGAATTCCACTTCGTCATGCAAACCCCAAGGATATGTGCTGCAAATGACCTCCCCAAACTGTCTGAAGCTCCAGTTGCAATCCATTGGCAAAGAATAATCGAAACCTCCATGGAATTTCTTCTTACTGTCTACATCCACGATGTACCGGTCCCTTCTAATGATCAACAAGAAAACATACCGCAACTCCATCCTAACCAAAGAAAACAGAGACGCAATCAGCAAAAGCAAGCTCAAATGCACACAAAACTCCAATTGCAGAATTAACCTCAAATGCACAAGCAATCTATGTCCAATTGCAGAAATATATATCATCCTATGTCGAATCCACTGTTGAAATGCACACACAAGCTAAATTGGAAGCCTTACCCCTCGGGAACCCAGTCATGGACGCGGCGGGTCTCCGGCCTGATGCGTGCCATGCCAAATACTCCGGGGTCGCTGCCGCTCTCCATTTCACCGCCAATTTTCTGGTGGGGTGCACCAGCCCCTCACATGTCAGCGCTCCGGCCAGGCGCACGGAAGGAGCCCCGCCGCGGGTCGAGCAGGTGGCGGCCGCCGTGGCGGAACGAGCGCCCCTGGCGGCGGCGGATCTTATGGCGGCGGATCTGGTGGTGGGATCTGGTGGCGACGCGGGACGGCCGTGGCGGCGTAGGTGGTGCTGGCGGTGGCGCTGGTGGCGGCGGCGCTAGTGGTGGTGCTGGCGACGGCCGGTCGGGAGCAGGGCGCGCACTGACAGATTGGGGATCAGGCAGTTGGGCGGTCCCACATGTAAGTTCCGGGCACATAGGCAGTTAGGCGGTCCCACCAGGGCCCACTGTCAGTAACGCCATCAGACGGAATAGACTTCAAACTTGCCGTTTGGGGCAAACTATAGCAGCTGCGAACACACTAAGGGCAAAACTGAGGACGATTCGCACCTAGGAGCAAAACTGAGTCTAAGGAGGTCTCTAAGGACAATCCATTAAAAAACCCTTATATTTATGATCCCCTTTGGCCTTTCCCATTCTGTATTTATGATGGCCTTTGGCCTTTTATATTCTAGCATTTTGGCTTCCTCGTGTACTATATATTATGGCCTTTGGTCACCATGGAATACAAGTTGCATATTTGTCTAATATGGTATCAGAGCTAGCTTCATGCGCTAACCACTATTTCATAAGACCGATCTCATGGAAAGGGCTAGACAATCCACGTATACACTTCAACACAGGACTCGAACTTGAGACCTTCGCTCTGATACCATGTCAAGCTTCATGCGCTAACCACTATTCCATAAGACCGATCTCATGGAAAGGGCTAGACAATCCACTTATACACTTCAACACTGATGAGCAGGAAGTACATTGATGAGCTCTTGATGGTCTTCTCTTCTGATGCAATGTGTTCATGGTCTGAATAAGGAGAGATTGATGCCTTTTGTCTTCTATAATACTGGAGTCATTCAACCAAACATGCTACAAATTTATATCTTTTGCAGTGTTTGCATTTCAATGTATCTGAAGTGCTACCTGAACATTGAAAGTACAATCTCTGATAGGCACAAATATCTATATAGCCTGGACACAGTACTTCAAGTTTTCAATCTAGTATTAATCAATATATTTTCTCCGCCTTTTAAAAGTAAAATTCTACATTTTACTTCTTGTGCTCTACATTTATTTTTCTCTCTTGTTTGATGCCAACGTTTATTTTCTGCCTGCCTTTTCGTGCCGGACAATTGAACCGCCACCATACTAGTCCATACTAGTACAAGTTTTTGGTGTCGAGCAAATGACCCGGTCAATTTTCAGATGTTTTTTCAATGCATATAGGACACCATTGCATCATACTCAACCTTGTATTATCTGGACTTCAAAAGATCCATATTTATTCAGACAAAGTTCCAATGTAGTACAGCACACCATTGCATCATACGTATGTAATTGCAGCATATCATGCACACCTTTTCTTAACCTACTTGGATCTGCACCATCTCCTCTGATCTAGCAGTCTAGTTTCCTTTCTTCGTTGACTGTTTGTTCCTGGAGAGATTGATGGGGTTCCTCAAGCTCAAGATGCCAGGCTTGTGCTTGCTGCTGCTGATGCCACTCCTCTTACTTTCTGGTAAGCATTGCCTGAAAAAACTCATCTATCCGAAGAATATGACACTTCCCTAGTGTTCATACTGCATATCTGATGCTGTTATGTACAATGGTGTCCTTTGTTTTTACTCCAGGCTCTGAGGCCGAGACTTGCACGGAGTTCAGCCAGACCTACACGACCTTCTACTGCACGATCGACCCGTGTGTTGAGCACTGCCACGGCGAGGGCTTCGCCGACGGGGAGTGCGACATGATCTCCTTCAACCCCATCATGATACGCTGCTTCTGCAAGAAACCATGCTGATGCTGATGACGGTGCTTCGCTTCGTGGTGTATGCGTGTGGTGCGACATGTAATAAGATCTTAAGGCGAGAAGTCGATGTGCCATGTAGGAATTTGTTTTGTTTTTTGTATGCAAGAATAAACTTTTAGCCAATTTCACTTTTGACATTTCTCAACAGCTGATCTCACAATTAGAATGACAAAGTACTGATGGCAGAAGGTTATGCAAACCATTTGATCCGAGAAATTTATCTATATATCTATTGCAGTACATATGGTAGTTAATCACAATCTCTAACTTTATGCAAGTAAAGGATTGTCACAAAAAATTACCATCTTTGGATAGAGGTCACGAGATAGTCTTGGCCACCGGTTGAATGAGCTATCGGGAACACCCCATGGACGGTCGATGATGAAAAATGGGGCGTGACCGTGAGGCAATTTAGCGGGGGGGGGGGGGGGGGGGGTTGTGAGAGAGGAAGATTGAACACATGATAGTAGAGGGGACGAGGGCAAATGGTCGGGCCGTTGACATGTGGTTCTCGTCTATCGGAACCTGCCCTTGGAAGGGGGACAATTGTAAAAGGTTGCTAACACCTCGTAGGCTGAGGAGCAAAAGGAGAAATCCTCCCAAGGAGGGGCATTGGCTAGTTGGTGAGGCAATAGCTTACCAAGGCGATGATCAGTAGCTGGTCCGAAAGGAGTCTACGCGTCGGGCGTGTCTAGACGTGTCAAATACCCCTAAGGCAGCCCCAAGGTAGGGGCAGACAGGGTTGCCGGACAATTTTTCCAACAGTTTGGACAGATGCTGGTGTGAAAGGACATATTTTATGTTCCCTTGGTTTTGTGTGTTAGGCAACAACACTAGAAATTATCTAACATGATGCTAAGTGCTTTCAGGAAATATTAAGATTTATAAGAATGCAAAAAGAAGAAAGAAGTCGGAAACCCTGGGAAGCCAACCCCCAGGCCGGCCAGGCCGGGCTCCAGGCCGGCTGGCTCGGGTGGCTCGCCAGCCCCCAGGCCGGCCAGGCCGGGCTCCAGGCCGGCTGCCTCGGGTGGCTAGCCGGCCCCCAGGCCGGCCAGGACGGCTCCCAGGCCGGCTGCCTCGGGCAGGTGGCCGGCCTGGGCAGATCCACTTCAATGGCCATATTTTAAGAGGAGCTATAAATGCTCCTCCACCTACCTTGGGCCAAGTAGCTCGCCTAGAATTGAAGACACCATTATTGCAAGCTCAAGAATCACTAGATCTCCCAATCCCACCACCCAAACTCGTTGATCTTTGGAGGATTGAAGGAGAAGGCCCGGATCTACTACTTCACCAAAGCGTTCTTCATTTCCCCCTCATTCACTTGAGGGATTCGAGCCTAGGGTTTCCACTAGGAAAACCTAGGCATCTTGTTGTACTTACTTGCTTGTTACTTTTGTGTGTAGGTGTTGTGGTGCTTGGGAGCCCCCAATCCTTTTGTGGGTTGAGCCTCAAGTTTGTTGTAAGGGCTCCGGATTCCGCCTTGAAGGATTCCGATAGTGGAAGGTGAACCGAGAGGTTCATCGGAGAATAGGGTGAGGCCATTTGTGGCGTTTGAGTTTGAAACTCACACCCCTCCAACGAGACGTACTCCCCTAAAAAGGAGGAACTCGGGAATACATCCTTGTCTCCGCGTGCTTCCCGTTCGGTTACTCCTTACTCGCTAGCTCTTACTTGTATCGTGCTTAGTCTAGTGTTAACTTGTCATATAGGTAAATTCACCGTAGTTGCATATCTAGAGAATTTACCTTTGTGTCAAGCCTAAATTCGAAAAAGAGCTAAAAATTGAGTAGCACCTATTCACCCCCCCTCTAGGTGGCCATACCGATCCTTTCAATTGGTATCAGAGCCTCGGCTCTTTATTCGGGCTTAACCGCCTAAGAGAAGTATGACCATCGATGAGCATGGAGTTGAGATTCCCGAGCTTCCCTCCAGTCCACTTCGGTTTCCGTGGAGGACTTCAATACCTTGAAGTCCTCTATGGAAACTAAAATGGACAAGTTGCAAGAGATGATCTTGAAACTCATGGAAGCTAAGGATATCTCACCTCCACCCACCGCTCTTCTTCGGAGGTTGACAAACCCGAGAATGAAGAGGTTGGTGGGAAGAAGGGGGTTGACAAGATAAAATTGACACCCCAACTAAACAACCTAATGGTTCGGGAGTATATGGTGCCGTTCCTTTCCATACTCTCCCGACCTACCTATCCCTCATCCTCCTATTCACCTAAGGGGAAACCCACCTAAGCTAAATGCATCTTTGTTTACTAAATGGCAATCTTCTATGAGATCTTATGTGAACAGTGCATCTATCGAGCTTTGGAGGATCATTGAGCAAGGATATCAAGCCGTGGATGAATCCAACAAGACAAGAAGAGATAGTTGATTGTCAACTAAATGCCACCGCTCTTGATTGATCCGAGATGCCGTGGGAGATGATATGTCTCACATCGAGCATTGCACCACCGCCAAAGAAGCTTGGGCTTGTCTTGTTGAGGTGTTTTGGAAATGAAAGCATGAAGAGAAACCGGTTTGAGGAAATGAGCAACAAGGCCGAAGGGTTCTTCATGGAAGATGGAGAAGACCATGAGCAAATGTATCGAAGACTCAAGTCCCTTGCCAATGCCTATAAAGCTCTTGGTGGACCCATGTGAATGATGATTGGATCAAGAGGAAGTATGTGAATGCTCTCTTGCCCTTTGAATCGGCCGACTTGAAGAGTCTCCAAGGAAGGCACAACTATCCACAATTGACCTCCAATGAAGTCATGCAAGAGATGCAATCTTTCAAAGTCCAAGCCAAAATTGCACAAGACTCTCGTGCCCGAGCTATTGGAATGCAACAAGGAGCTTCACTTGCTTTGAAGGCCAAGGTGGTTGAACACAATGAAGATCAAGATTGTGAAGATGTGTCCTCCATGGACCCCGAAGAACTCAAGATTGCTCATAGGGACTATGTGGCTCTTGCGGCAAGGACCTTTTGGAAGAACCCATCCAAAGCTAAAGCTCAAGTGGAGCAAAAGTTCAAATCTAGTGGTTACAAGGAGGGCAACCCAAAATGAAGACTTGCTTCAATTGCCAAGATAGATATCACTATGTTGCCGAGTGTCCCTATGAGAACCGTGAAGAACATGGAGGAAGGCTTGTTCTCAAGAATGCCTCAAAGTCCCCTAGCAAGAAACCTTTCTTCAAGAAGAACCTTCCCAACAAGAAGCCTCCTTCAAGAATGGTATTGGTGACAAGAGAGGAGTACATGTCCGGGGTGAGAGCGATGAAGAGGAAACCACAAGTGAAGTTGCCGCTATTGCTATTACTTCATCAACATCACCTTCTCTCTTTGAATCCCCAATGAGAACATCCCATCCAATCCGCCAAGTGTCTCATGGCCAAGGCCACCGAGGTATCATCTCCTTCCTCCTCCAAGACTATAAATGAAATGGATGATCTTATGAGTCTTAGAGTAAAGGAAGAAAATGTTGCTTTGGATCGTTTCATGACTAACTTGCAAGGTGAAGCCAAGAAACGCTTTGAAGCTCTTATGAGCGATTATGGGCGGATTCAAGAGGAGCTTGATGAGAAGGAGAGACTTGAAAGAGAGTATGCTAATGATATTGCTCTCACCGTGGCTCTTGAGGAAGAGCATGAGCTTCGTGTTTCTCTTGAAGAGAAACTTGAAAATCTTGATGAGTCACAAAATGCAATCTTTTCTCAAATCATTAAAGAACGTGACCATGCAATTGCAAAATATAAGCTTTACAAGAAAGAAAAGGTTGAATTTGGTGTTGGTCATGATAGACTAACCGAGGAGCTAGAGAAGCTCACCAAGGCTCACAAGGCCTTGGAGAGTGAACACTCTATCTCACCAAGTCTTTTGAACAACTTCAAATTCAATCATCTAAAACTAATGTTCCTAGTTCCTCTACTACTTCTTGTGATCATGCAAATGTCATTGAGGAAAATGCTAGGTTGAAGGTGAACTTGCCAAGGCCTCTATTCCCAAAGTAAGCCTCTTGATGATCTTTTGCAAATGCAAAAGCCACACATTGGGAAAGAGGGTCTTGGTTATGTTGCCAAGAAGAAGAAGAACAAGAAGAAGGCCAAGCCCGCACAAGCAAAGAAGACTACCATTGCGAGTGGTGATGCCACAAGGGGCAACACTCCTCGTAGTGACTTTGCGGGACATGCTAACCCCAACTATATTCTTTATGTTGATTATTATGGGGATGTTTATGCTAAATATGTTGGTCCTTATGATGGTTTCATTGCTTACTCTATTTGGGTTCCTAAGACCCTTGTTGCTAACAAAAGAGGACCCATTGCAAGATGGGTACCTAAAACCAAGCAATGATTTCTTGTAGGACTATGCTTCCGGTGGGTCGAAATGGGTGATTGATAGTGGATGTACAAGTCATATGACCGGAAGCAAGGAGCTTATGACGGAGATGAGACCAAATGATAATCATCAACCGTCACATATGGAGACAAGTCTAAAGCTAAGGTATCGGGCCTCGGCAAGGTGGTAGTAGCAAGGGATATCACCCTTGTGAACGTCATGCTTGTCGAGTCCCTTGGTTACAATTTAATGTCCGTTCGTGCACTTAACAAGATGGGCTTTGCCGTCCATTTTGATCTTGATATTGTGGTACTCATGTGGAGCAAGACTCTAAAGGTCGCTTTCGTTGGGTATGTCGAACATGAGTTGTTTGTGGTGGACTTTTCGGAGTACCAACACTCAAGCAATGTGCCTTTTCGGAAAGGCCGACGTGGGGTGGTTGTGGCATCGCCGCTTGTCCCATGTCAATATGAGAACTTTGCAAAGTCTTCACAAGGGTGGCCACATTCTTGGACTAAAAGAGAATGTTTCTTTTTCTAGAGATCGTCTTTGTAGGGCTTGTGTTGAAGGAAAGATGCATGATTCTCCCCACCCACACAAGACCATCATTTCATCAACAAGGATATTGGAACTTCTTCATGTTGATCTATTTGGTGCCGTGCCTCAACCAAGTCTTGGTGGGAAGAAGTATTGTTTGGTGATTGTCGATGACTATTCAAGATTTACATGGGTTTATTTCTTCAAGTCGAAGAGTGAGACCCAACAAGCCGTCATTGACTTCTCCAATGAAGTCAACGTCAACACAATGTCCCTATATTGGCCATTAGAAGTGACAATGGCTCCGAGTTCAAGAACTACACCCTAAATGAGTTTCTTAGTGAAGAGGGAATTCGTCATCAATATTCCGCTGCGTATACCCCTCAACAAAATGGTGTAGCCGAGAGGAAGAACCGGACCCTTATGGATATGGCAAGGTCTATGTTGGCGGAGTTCAAGACCCCACTTTTCTTGTGGGCCGAGGCCATCTCCACGGCATGTCACTCATCAAACCGCCTCTACTTCCGCACGGGCAAGAAGTTCACTCCATATGAAATGCTTACCGGCAACAAGCCCAATATTTCCTACTACCGGGTGTTCGGTTGTAAGTGTTTCTATAAGATCAAAGGTTATCGTTTATCTAAATTTGAGTCTAAGGCTTTAGAGGGTACTTTTGTTGGTTACGGTGCCGAATCCCACACTTATAGAATCTACGACAAGTCCTTCGGGACCGTTGTAGAATCTTGTAGTGTGGAGTTCGATGAGAATGACGGCTCCCAAGTGGCGCAATTTCATGTTCGTGATGTAGATGATGAGGAACCTCAAGATGCAATAAGGCGAATGGGCGTGGGATTCTTTCGCCCAATCGAGATCCACCATGAGGCGCCTCAAGAAGGACCAAGCTCCACCATGTGGAGCATTCATCATCACAAGTGGAACCGCACCATTTGGAGCAAATGATGCACCTAGCCAAGAACAAGTTCAAGACCCTCCTCTGTTGATCAAGTTGCTACGCAAGAACCAAGTTCTCCAATTGTTGATGCTAGCCATGATCAAGACCAAGGTCCACCTTCTAGTGATGAAGGTGTGCATATTGAAGACCAAGGTCATCATTCGGTCAAGACGGGGACACAAATGATCAAGATGATCAAGAGATATCCTCTCCATGAGGATATCGAACCCGTCGTCAGCAAGATGCAAGACCATGGAGAAGACAACATTGTTGGAAAATATTATTGGTGATTTGAAGAGCAAGGTTGTGACTAGAAGACAATGTGCAAACTTTAGTGAACATCAAGCACACATATCCATGGTGGAACCAAAGAAAGTCTTTGAAGCTATTGAAGATCCGGATTGGTTGAATGCAATGCATGAAGAGCTCAATAACTTCAAGCGCAACAAGGTGTGGAAGCTAGTTGAGAAGCCAAAGGAGTGCCGCAATGTTATAGGCACTAAATGGATATTCAAGAACAAGCAAGATGAACATGGCATGGTGGTGAGGAACAAGGCAAGATTGGTGGCTCAAGGGTACTCTCAAGTTGAAGGCATTGATTTTGGAGAGACCTATGCTCCCGTGGCTCGCCTTGAGTCCATCCGTATCCTCCTTGCATATGCATCTCATCATAATTTTATCTTGCAACAAATGGATGTGAAAAGTGCTTTTCTAAATGGTCCACTTAAAGAATTAGTATATGTTAAGCAACCACCGGGTTTTGAGGATCCCAAACTCCCTAACCATGTCTACAAGCTCGATAAGGCACTCTATGGACTTAAACAAGCCCACGTGCGTGGTATGAGCACCTTAGAGAGCTTCTAGTAGACCGTGGATTTGAGGTTGGGCAAATCGATCCCACTCTCTTTACCAAGAGAGTAAAAGGGGAGCTTTTCATATGCCAAGTCTATGTGGACGATATTATCTTTGGCTCAACTAACAAAGCTTTCAATGATGAATTTTCAAAGCTTATGACCGATAGGTTTGAGATGTCCATGATGGGAGAGTTGAAGTTCTTCCTTGGTTTTGAGATCAAGCAATTGAGGGAGGGACTTTCATCTCTCAAACTAAATATATCCAAGACATGCTCAAGAAGTTTGATATGATTGGTGTCAAGGAGAAGCGCACACCAATGGACACAAAGGTTCATCTACAACTTAACCCAAAGGGTATAGATGTCGATCAAAAGGTATACCGTTCCATGATTGGTTCTTTGCTCTATCTTTGTGCATCTAGACCCGATATTGTGTTGAGTGTAGGGGTGTGTGCAAGGTACCAAGCCGCTCCTAAAGAAAGCCACATGGTGGCGGTCAAAAGAATCCTACGATATTTGATTCATACCCCAAAGTTTGGTTTGTGGTACCCCAAGGACAAGGTTTTCTCTCTTGTGGGTACACGGACTCGGATTGGGCCGGTGATCAGATGATAGGAAGTCAACTTCCGGGGCTTGCCAATTTCTTGGTGGTTCCTTGGTGAGTTGGTCTTCCAAGAAGCAAAATTGTATATCTCTCTCCACCGCCGAAGCCGAGTATGTGGCGGCCGCAAGTGCATGCACCCAATTGTTATGGATGAGGCAAACTTTAAAGGAATACGGTGTCAATTGTGACAAAGTGCCTCTTTTATGTGACAATACAAGTGCTATCAGATTGCCCACAACCCGGTGCAACATTCAAGAACCAAGCATATTGAGATTCGTCATCATTTCATTCGAGATCATGTTGCCCGAGGTGATATTGAGCTAAGCCATGTTCCCACAAGAGACCAACTTGCCGATATTTTCACGAAGCCTCTTGATGAAGCAAGATTCACCTATTTGAGGAATGAGCTAAATATCGTGGATTCAAGGAGCTTGGCTTGACTATCTTGCATGCACACTTATGTCTTGACTATCTATTGTGTTTAGGTGTAGGCATGGACATAGGGGGAGTGCAGTCCTAACACATTGGACTATCCCTCCCCCCATTATGCCGACATTAAGCACTCATTTGTTTCTCTATATTCACTTGTTGAATTATGAGCTTAAATGACGAGTTGTGTCCGTGAACCCAAGACATATCTTCGCGGTGTCACACCACACACTCATACATGGTGGCCTAAGCCACCGCCCTCTTCTTTTTGAAGAGTTGGGTATTATTGGAGATTTTATTGCATACTTGTTGTTTCTACCCACTTTCTCTTTACTTTCTCCTTTTTGGTGTCTTGATGCCAAAGGGGGAGAGAGTTATCCTTTTTGGTTTATGTTCGTGGAATTTGGCTATCACTATTGTATATGCTTAAATTCTTGTATGAGACTATGGATTTTGATATTCGGGTTTATCTATGGTTGAGACTTCATGATATTGTGCATTGATATAATGGTCTACATATTTTGGTACAAGGTATGATCATTTCAAAATCTCAACCTAGTTGGATATGTCTCATGTTGTGCGAATTTGTTGTATCTATATCTTGTTGATTATTTTCTGTTTGGATTGTTCTCTTCTTATGTGTGTATTTGCATTCCAAGGCAAACAAATTATATGCACACGTTTAGGGGGAGCCCTTTCCTTGTTAAGAACGAGATATAGTGTGGTTTTTATTGCAAATCATAGTGTTGTCATCTAACATCAAAAAGGGGGAGATTGAAAGGACATATTTTATGTCCCCCTTGGTTTTGTGTGTTAGGCAACAACACTAGAAATTATCTAACATGATGCTAAGTGCTTTCAGGAAATATTAAGATTTATAAGAATGCAAAAAGAAGAAAGAAGTCGGAAACCCTGGGAAGCCAGCCCCCAGGCCGATTTGCAATAAATTTATTGGTTGCTGCAGAAGTTTCAAAAGATTTGAGATTATCCTCAATTGCAAACAATTAAGCATTATCTCGGGGGCTACTCCCATCAGGAGCGCTGTTCGCGCACCCGATGAAACAGGACTCAGAAATATCAAGCTGGCCAGAAGCAAACAATCGAAATTTATTCGACTCAGGTCGAATTTTATTCGAATCAGCTACGCAGCCTTATACAAATATCGATCACAAATCCCTGAGTTGTGTCCGCCGCATATACCTCGGATGCTGCATGCGTTGTGTAAAGGTAAGACCCGCCGATCCGTCGAGCTGGGCCGAGGCCCGCTCCTGCAGCGTTCGCCTTGTAACTTTCCATGTCAACAGATATGAAGAAAATCCTAGCGGACGCATTAGGTCGCAAAATTGTGCTGCAGGCCGAATCTGTAAGACCTCCGCGGCTTGAGTCGGACCTGACCAGCTTGTTCCGGATTCGAGTCCGGGGACTTGAATTTGAGGTAAGCTAGTAAGGTTTTGCCCAAAAGTGCAGTTAACGGGTCCCGATCCGTCGAGTGTACCGGGCCTACTATGCCATGATCCCCAGGCAGAACAGCAAAGCATCAGTCGACAATTATGCCGACCCAGCATGCACCTCCGAAGCAAACTCGATCTCAAAAACAGGATAGCTAAGCATCAGTCGACGATTATTCTTCGACTCGGCATATTTCAAAGCAAGTTCAGAATTAGTTGATATAAAGCGACTCGATACACATAGCTGGGATACCCTCGGCATACGTATTCTTACTAAACAAACAACTAGTACAAATAATGCATAATCAGGCCTGCAGGTGTTCCACAAAGCAGGAGAATCAATGACGTGCACTCACGCAGGAGTCCCTGCCCGATTCTTCGAGTCAACCAGGAACTCGGGGGCTACTAACATGGGTGTACCCTTCGGGTGTTCCACGGTGAAGATACCTGGTGCACGTACAAGCCAAAGGCCCACCTACGGTCCATGATACAGGCCCATGAAGGGGGCCCAGGAGGATTGCGTGTGCCCCAAGAAGTGGAACCAATGTCGGTTTATACTTACCATACTTGTAAACCTAATCGGTTGCGAATCCCCGGGACCCAGCCTACTATATAAAGGCTGGGAGGGCCGCCGATCTGGACAAGCTGGACGATAGACGCAACACAGATATGACCCAAAACCCTAGCGAGAGCGATATCTCGCCGGGACACCATTGTAATCACCTCATACATCAATAACCAGACAAGCAGGAAGTAGGGTGTTACCCTCCGGGGGCCTGAACCTGGGTAAACCTTGCTTGTCAGCCGACGATACTACCACCACGTCTCTCCCCTATAATCTCAACCCTAGGCATCGAGTCATGGGATTTGATATGGTAACCCCACGTCACCGGCCAGGCCGGGCTATAGGCCGGCTGGCTCGGGTGGCTAGCCAGCCCCCAGGCCGGCCAGGCCGAACTCCAGGCCGGCTGCCTCGGGTGGCTAGCCGGCCCCCAGGCCGGCCAGGACGGCTCCCAGGCCGGCTGCCTCGGGCAGGTGGCCGGCCCCCAGGCCGGTCAAGCCGGCTTCCCTGCGTTCTTCAGAAGCAGCATGACAGGCCGGCCAGGCCGGCCTCCCAGATCCACTTCAATGGCCATATTTTAAGAGGAGCTATAAATTCTCCTCCACCTACCTTGGGCCAAGTAGCTTGCCTAGAATTGAAGACACCATTATTGGAAGCTCAAGAATCACTAGATCTCCCAATCCCTCAACCCAAACTCGTTGATCTTTGGAGGATTGAAGGAGAAGACCCGGATCTACTAATTCACCAAAGCGTTCTTTATTTCCCCCTCATTCACTTGAGGGATTCGAGCCTAGGGTTTCCAATAGGAGAACCTAGGCATCTTGTTGTACTTACTTGCTTGCTACTTTTGTGTGGCAGGTGTTATGGTGCTTGGGAGCCCCCAATCCTTTTGTGGGTTGAGCCTCAAGTTTGTTGTAAGGGCTCCGGATTCCGCCTTGAAGGATTCCGATAGTGGAAGGTGAACCAGAGAGGTTCATCGGAGAATAGGGTGAGGCCATTTGTGGCGCTTGAGTTTGAAACTCACACCCTCCAACGAGACGTACTCCCCTAAAAAGGAGGAACTCGGCAATACATCCTTGTCTCCGTATGCTTCCCGTTCGGTTATTCCTTACTCCCTAGCTCTTACTTGTATCGTGCCTAGTCTAGTGTTAATTTGTCATATAGGTAAATTCACCATAGTTGCATATCTAGAGAATTTACCTTTGTGTCAAGCCTTAAATCGAAAAAGACCTAAAAATTGAGTAGCACCTATTCACCCCCCTCTAGGTGGCCATACCGATCCATTCATGGTGTTGCCGGTTTAGTTTTTGTGTCCGGATCCATTGAACCGATAGGGAGGGCTATGGGGGCGGTGGAGATGCTTTATGGCTCCTTTGATTCAAAAAATAATAAAAATGTGGGAATAAGAATTTATAGGATTGAATCATTGGAATAACATGTCTAATTTAATCTTCGGACTCCTTTAATTAAATGAATTGCATAGGATTTTTGGAGGATCGGATCTTATCCGAATCTTATGATTTTTTTAAATCTTGGTCGTTTGATTTGTGGGATCCTATAGGATTTTTTTTCCTAATAAATCATTTGTACTTCTTGGCACAGAAAAAACCTCTTTGGACAATTCTCTTGAAGGAATCAAACAAATTTGGGTGCATAAAAAATCCTATAGGGTTGAAATGAGCATGACATTGCAATCCTATGTTATTCATATTCCTAAGTTTTTCATATCCTACGAATCAAAGGCCCTTTTGGTAAGATCAAGTTCATTTGATTATGGTGAAAGAATTTTCCATGAGGTTAGACTTAATGTTATTTTCCTTTGAAGTTTATACTACAAGATTCTTGTGTGATTTTTTCCTATGCGATATGATGCTACGAATCAGACGGCTTCCAAAGTAAATTTCTATAGGATCTCAATCCTCTGAAAATCCTTTGAAAATCTTATGAATCAAAGGAGAATAGTCCACTAAAATCAATTTGTCAGTTTATCCTAGACTACCAAAAATACCCTTCAATTCCGCAAGAAACTATTCAATTTTGACCCTATCCAGCCGACTCCCCTTCTTCCACCTCCCGACCTGACCCCATCCTCCGCTGCCGCTCCGCCATGTCCTGTCGCCTCTTCTTCCCTTCCGTCTCTGCCTTCCGAACCGCTCGCTAATCCCCACCCTGCCTCTTTCCTTGACGCCCCCCGCTACCGTCCGCCGACACTGCCACCGCGCGGCCTCTTTAGCTCTGCTGCCCGCTCCCCACATCGTCTCCCGTCACCGCTGCTCGCCCTCGCGTCAGATTCGGCCACCGCCGCCCACTGCTCCCACTCCCGTACCCCGTCCTGTCTTGGTCCGTCTATGAATCTCAGTTTCAACACTGACATGGCGTCCAGCTAAACTGCTACTTTGGGCTTAACTAGTTCATCTCAGAGGTGAGGGCATTGGTGTCTTTCTTTGAGAATGTTAGTCACAGACTCACAGTTAGACACTAGTAGTGCTTTGGCATGATGAAAAACTAAAGCTGGGCCCTATTTTGACACTTTGGTTTTCACTAGTGGTATTTTGGAGCTTTCGGTTTTGAGCTATACTCTCTTCCACATAGGTCAGAAAGGGGCTCGCTGGTCCGGCGGCACCGTGAATGTGAAGCAGTTTCCAGCGAAGTAGTAGTCCTCCCATTGTTGTGCCGCCCTCCAGACACATAGTGGAGCAGGAGCCAGGAGGAGGAGGAGGAGAATCTGAGTTCATCAATCCATCTAATAATTCCATCCGTGGTAAATTGGGGACTTAATATGAATAACAAGAGGACTTGTCTCAGCCACAATGTAAGCCTTTTTTATGCTTTCTCTTTTGTTCATGTCGTCATGTCCATCGTGCGAGGCTCATTTTCTTTATGTAATTAAATGTTGGCACAGGAAGCCACGGCTCGCCGCGAAGGTGAAGCAGCTTCTTCTGGCCAAGCCGGAGGTGATAGGCTTAGCAAGCTGCCTGATGAAATTCTACTCAACATCCTGGAGAGGGTTGAGACTCTAGATGCCTTAAGAACCTGCATCCTCTCTAAGAGAATGCTGAAGCTGCCCCCTATGCTCTCGCGGTTTGACATAGATATCGGTTCCCTTACGTGTTACCTCAAGCCCCATGTCGACACCGTTTCTTGTATGTTTCAGTGCAACATTGTTGTGGCTGCTGTCATAGAGAAGGTCCTGAGGCTGAGTGCGAGGAATCTCGACATCCCCATCCGCGAGCTGAGGGTGAGGTTCTGTTTGAGGCATGATGAATGTCTCTCCATCAGCAAAGTTGTTGCCTGCACCATGGCAAACCAGAAGGTCGACGTTGCTGAGTTTGTGCTCCTCACGGAGAAGACTTGTTTGAGATGCACTCAAGACGATCTCCTCTGCTTTGCCAAGCGGTTCAATAGTTGGTTTGGTGATTGTCCAGCTGTGTTTGCTGGTCTCACTCGCCTGTGGCTGCGCAATTTAAAGTTTGGTGAACTGGACATCCCCAACATCCTCAGCACCTGCCAGCGGTTGGAATCTCTGCGTCTCTCCTACTTTGACGCAGGGGTCTGTTACATGCTGAAATTAGAACATGCTGAACTTGTTGATTTCCACATCCACTATGGGAAATTTGGGGCAGTCCAGCTCAACTGTGTACCAAAACTCCAATGTGTTAACTATAATGGTTGGTCTTACCAAGATCCCCTGATTTTTGGTTTTGTCCCACAACTTTCAAAGATAAGCCTCGAAAAGGTTGGTATCAGTTCGACTGGTAATCTCTAGTTAAGTCAGTTCCTCGCTAATGTAGCCTGGATAAGCGACCTGTGTCTGGATTTTAAAAGTGAAAAGGTACTCACTGTAGCCATATATGGCTCACTCCTACTCTGTGGTGACTGTATAATACTAACTTAAGTGAGTCTTTTCTAGCTCTTATGGTGTAGTTTGTACACAATTATTAGTTTGCTTCTTCTTTAACAGATTTGGGTTCTACCAGAATGCCCCAAACTGCTCGCGCCTGTGCTTGGCAAGCTACAGATTGTGAATCTGGATAATCTTCCTGAAGGATGCGATATTGCTTGGACCATGTTCATTCTTGAAGCTGCAAGATCCCTAAAGGAGCTATGCATCTCGGTGTGGGATCATTGGTGCAAAATGGAGACAAACAAGGATTTTCGAAGGCAAAATGGTTACTGTGAGAAAGCAAATGTCGAGTGGCAGCCATCCGCCGTTCATCTTAAGCAAAAGAATCTGGTTAAGCTCACCATCTACGGCTTCCAACCTGAAGAGAACTTTGTGCGATACGTTAGGCGCGTCTTGGAAATTGCAGTGAACATGGAGGAGATATCTCTGCATGACAGGGAGGTGTGTGGGCGTTGCGGGGACTTGGATCCCAGTATCAAGATTTATCCTTCTAGGTATCCAAGGACCAGTGAGGAGAAGGATATGTTGAGGGAGGAGATCACTAAGGAGTTGCCGGTGACACCTCCTGCTGTGATTCACTTCAGATCCTAACAACTGAAGAATAAGATGCATGCTATCAATATAATCTAGAGTCCATGTAAATGTTTCATGGCATTTGTACTCTCATTTATTGTCTATGTAGCTCCAAGATGTTTCTGTGCTCCATAATTCAGTAGTAACTGCATTTGTACTCTTATTTATTCCTTCAACAGAAGTTTGTACTGATGCCTTAGGGCAAAAATATTTAGTAATAATTGTTTGAATGTCATGATATTCATCACACTCCTCTGAGGGTGATAGGTTTTGGAGAAACTGATCTGCGGTACCTTATACAATTTGTAAACCAACTGATGTACTTCTCTTTTTCTGCTAGGGCTATATGATGTCCACTATTTCTACAGTTTTCAAATGTGTTAGCCTGATGCACAGTAACTCCTTTTGTATGTCGTTGACCCTGCCAGACTTCAGGTCTCCGGTGTTCAATGCATTAGCCTGATAAATCATATATATCTACAATGTTCAAATGCTAGAAAGGTTTGTTTAAAGTTTCTTTGCTAGAGAGTATAGACTTTCTTGCTTGACTAAGGTTTATTTTGGAAGTGGTAGAGATTAAATTTAGGTATGCATAAGCAAACTCTTACTTGATGGCAGACATATGAACTGTTCATTCAATTATGCTAAATGCGTTCATGAAAATTGTTTGTTTGTTTCCTAAAGGGCGGATGTCCTATTGTTGTGCTAAGTTATCCAGCGGAAATGATCGCATCCATGCATGGGAATCTGATTTATCTAGAGGAATATCCATTCCTGGATGGGATATTGGGATTGCTTTGAGTGGGGAATGGTGGAGCTCATATGTCGTGAACTATTGATAATCTTCAGATCTGCAGCCACAAACATAACATTGCTTGTTTGTTTATCATTGTGCTCGATACAGTTATCCAAGACCAAGTCATTTTATTTCATTCACAAACATGTGGTGAAGTGCAGAAGTGGCATTATATAAGTTTGTTATTTCTACATTTCATAACCATGTCGAACTACTGTAGTGTAATATGTGGTTCCATTATCATGTATTGGCAGGCGTTTTTTCTCTAGCTTTACTATTGTTGCGGGGAGTGCTGCATGTGTTCATTATCCGCTATTTTCTCATAATAACATGAATATGTTTTTCTCCAGGTTTTAGCCAGAAACGCTATGTGCCTCGTTGTCATCTCCGTCGTTTCTATTTTCTAGGAATGTATTGTACTGTCAGTCATGTTTTTTTGGGTAAATTACACACTGGATCAGGTATTTTGACCCGAAATTCAATCCTGCAGAAACATATCACGAAAATTTTGATTTTGAAGTGCAGGTGACAGAGTCGTAATTTTGCCACCTTTTTTTGAAACTTTAATTTTGCCAAAAATGTATCGAACCAAGAAATTGCAGATAGCTTCGTGCCCTGAATTTGGAGTCAGGGAGTCAGATTCATGCCTTGCCCTTTTTTCCAGGATGGGTTCCATGAAGATGGCCTCAAAGCCGGATGCTTTCAGGATGCGGGACCAAGCATGGTGTTCCTTTTTTCTTTCTTCAGCCATGGCTACAACTTGCTATAGTCTTGAGATTCTGTATGTGTGGAAATTGGAAGGCTTGTTGACGACATTATAGAATTGAGCGTGCTTGTTCTGTTCCTTGTGCTGGTTTCTTTTGTACTTGGTTTTTCATGTTGTTGTCACTTATGATGCCTGTGTCCTTGATAGAGAAACCTGAAATCTTCTTACGGGAGAGAGATGATATTCTTACTGGAATTGATGCATTACCAAAATTGAACATAAAGATGTCGAACAGAATACTTTAGTCCACAACATAAAGATCAACTTTCAGTTTTTTTTCGGCTTAAAAAAGAAAAAACTTTCAGTTTTTTCGCGAACTACCAAAAATACCCTTCAATTCGACAAGAAGCGGATTCTATTTTGAGTTTTGACCCTACCCAGCCGAGTTCCCCTTTTTCCACCTCCCGACCGGACACCGCCGCTCCGCCATTCCCCGCCGGCTGCCGCCTCTTCTTCCCTTCCACCTCTGCCTTCCGAACAGCTCGCTAATCGCCACCCTGCCTCTTCCCTACACGTCCCCCGGCTACGGTGCCCCGACACTGCCACTGTTGCTCGCCCTCTCCCCCCCCCCCTACCGACATGGAATCCATCTAAACTGCTACTCCCTCCGTTCCTAAATATAAGATGTTTTAGGTGTTACGCATGCTGTCTACATGCATAGTAAAATGAGTGAACCTGCACATGAAATATGTCTAGGTACACTTGTGTGCATGTGAATGTGAACAAAGGGAGTACTTTGGGTGTCTTCCTTTGAGAAAGTTAGTCACAATTAGACAATAGTGGTACTTTGGTATTGAAAAGCTAAAGTTTGATGCTATTTTGGCATTTTTGGTTTTCACTAGTGGTATTTTGGAGCTTTCGGTTTTGAGCTATTATCTCTTCCACATAGGTCAGAGGGGCACCGCTGGAGCAGTTTGCAACGAAGTAGTAGTGGAGCAGGAGGAGGACGATGAGAATTTTAGTTCATCAATCCATTTCATAAGGCGATCTCTGGCTACCTGGGGACTTGAATATGAATAACAAGAAGAGGACTCGTCCCAGTCACAATTTAAGCGTTCTTCATGCTTTCTCTTTTGTCCATGTCGTCGTGTCCATCGTGCGAGGCTAATTTTCTTTCGGTAATTAAATGCGATTCAGAAAGTCACTGCTCGGCGTGAATGTGAAGCAGCTTCCGGCGATCCAGGAGGTGATAGGCTTAACAGGTTGCCCGATGACATTCTACTCAACATCCTGGAGAGGGTTGAGACACTAGATGCCTTAAGAACCTGCTTCCTCTCGAAGAGAATGCTGAAGCTGCCCCCCATGCTCTCGCAGTTTGACATAGATATTGGTTCCCTTGTGCGTTACTTCAAGCCACGTGTCACCTTGTCTCACATTGTTTGGTACAACATTGTTGTGGCTGGCGTCACAGAGAAGATCCTGGCTGCGAGGAATCTCGACATCCCCATCCGCAAGCTGAGTGTCAGATTCTGTTTGAGGCGTGACGAATGTCTTTCCATCAGCAAAGTTGTTGCCCACGCCATGGCAACCCAGAAGGTCGACGATGCTGAGTTTGTGCTCTTCACGGAGAAGACTTGTTTGAAATGCACTCAAGACGATCTCCTGTGCTTTGCCAAGCGGTTCAATAGCTGGTTTGGTGATTGTCCAGCTGTATTTGCCGATCTCACACGCCTGTGGCTGTGCAATTTCAGGTTTGGTGAACTGGACATCCCCAATATCCTCAACACTTGCAAGCGGTTGGAATCCCTCCGTCTCTCCTACTGTGATGCCGGGGTATGTTCCGTGCTGCAAGTGGAACATGCTCAACTTGTTGAGCTCCACATCGACTATGGGGAATTTGAGGCAGTCCAGCTCAACTGTCTACCAAAACTCCAACATGTGCACTATAATTGTTGGTCTTATCAAGAGCCCCTAATTTTTGGTTCTGTCCCGCAGCTTTCAAAGCTAATCCTTGAAAACATTGGTACTAGTTCGACTAGTAATCTCCAGCTAAGTCAATTCCTTGCTAACATACCCTGGATAAGCAACCTGCGTCTGGATTTTAGTAGTGAAAAGGTACTCACTTTACCCATGTATGTCTCATTCCTACTCTGTGGTGCTTATAATAATACTAACTTAAGTGAGTTGTTTCTAGCTATTTGAGTGTGCAATTTGCTTGCTGTTTGCACACAGTTATTTATTTGCTTCTTCTGTGCTAGATTTGGGTTCTTCCAGAATGCCCCAAACTGCTTGCGCCTGTGCTTGGAAAGCTACAAATTGTGAATCTGGATAATCTTCCTGAAGGATGTGATATCGCTTGGACCATGTTCATTCTTGAAGCTGCCAGATCTCTAAAGGAGCTATGCATCTCGGTATGGGATCATTGGTGCGAAATGCAGAAAAACAAAGAATATCGAAGGGAAAATGGTTACTGTGAGAAAGTAAACGTGGAGTGGCAACCCTCTGCTGTTGATTTTAAACACAAGAATCTGGTTAAACTCACCATCTATGGCTTCCAACCTGAGGAAAACTTTGTGCGTTACGTTAGGCGCAGCATTGAAATTGCGGTGAACATGGAGGAGATATCTCTGCATGACAGGAAGGTTTGTTAGCGCTGCGGGGACTTGGATCCCAATATCAAGGTTTGTCCTTCTAGGTATCCGCGGACCAGTGAGGAGAAAGATATGTTGAGGGAGGAGATCACTAAGGAGTTTCGGGTGACATCGCCTGCTGTGATTCACTTCAGGTCCTAAAAATTGAATAATAAGATGCATACCATCAATATAATCTGCAGTCCATGTTAATCTTTCATGGCATTTGTACTCTTATTTATTGTCTATGTAGTTCCAAGGAGTTTATGTGCTCCATAATTTTGTAGCAACTGCATTTGTACACTTATTTATTCCTTCAACTGAAGCTTGTACTGATACCTTAGGGAAAAATATTTAGTAATAAATGTTTTGAATATCATGATATTCATGACACTCCCTGAGTGTGATAGGTTTTTGGAGAAATTAATCGGTGATACCTTATACGATTTGTAAACCATCTGATGAACTTCTGTTTTTCTGATTGGGCTATATTATACCCACTATTTCTACAGTTTTCAAATGTGTTAGCCTGATGCACATTAACTCCTTTTGCTTGTGGTATAAATCCTGTATATCTACAATGTTAAAATGCTAGAAAGGTTTGCTTAATGTTTCTTTGTTGTGATTCACTTCAGGTCCTGATAATTTAAGGATACAAATATACAATGCATGCCAATCTAGATTCCATGTAAATCATTCATGGCATTTGTACTCTTACTTATAGTCTATGTAGTACCAAGGAGTTTCTGTGCTCCATAATTCAGTAGTCACTGCATGTATACTCTTGTTTATCCTTCAACTGAAGTTTGTACGGATGCCTTAGGGCGAAAACAGTTATTAATAGAAGTTTTGAATATCTGATATTCATGATGCTCCCCTTAGTTTGATCTGTGGCACCCCTCACAAGTCGTAAGCCAACTGATGCATATCTTTCTGCTTGGGCTAGATAGGCTTGGCGAACCAATGTAAAAACTAGCCAGTCCCATGGGTATGGAACTCGTTTGGGCGAGATTAGTACTAGGCTGGGTGACCTCCTGGGAAGTCCTCGTAAAGGGGTTTCATATCTAAGGGTTGTGATAGGCTTGACGAGTCAACGTAAAAACTAGTCAGTCCCATGGGTATGAAATCCATTTGGGTGAGTAGTACTAGGATGGGCGACCTCCTGGGAAGTCCTCATGAAAGGGTTTCATATCTAGCCTACCCCAACTTGTTTGGGACAAAAGACTTAGTTAAGTTAAGTTAAGCTATATTATACCCATAATGTCTACAGTGTTCAAATGTGCTAAGCCTGATGCGCACTAACTTAGTTTACTTGTGGCTGACCCAGCCAGACCTCGTCTACGATGTTCAAATGTATTAGCCTTATATATCCAGTATATCTACAATGTTCAAATGCTAGAAAGGTTTGCTTAAATTGTTTTTTTTTTTGCTAGAGAGGATAAACTTTCTTGCTTTCGACCAAGGTCTATTTCGGAGGTAAAGATTAAATTTAGGTCTGCATACTCTTATAGGTTGTCAGTCATCGAATGAACTGTTCTCTCAATGTTAAATGCATGCATGGAAATTATTTTTCGTTGTTTCCTAAAGGGGTGCATCTCCAATTATCTGTGCTCAGTTATCCAGGGAAAATGCTCGCATACATGTGTAGGAAATTCATTGGTATAGGAGGAATCTCCATTCCTAGAGGGGATATTGGGATTGGTTTGAGTGGGGAATGGAGGAGCTCATTTGTACTGAACTGAATGTGACCTAAAGCTTCAAACTTAACATGCCTTGTTCGTTTAGTACGATGCTCGACAAAGTTATCGATGACCATGTCCTTCTCTTCTATTTTTATTTTCATTCACAAAACATGTGGTGAAATGCAGTAGTGGCATGGGAAAAGTTTGTTACATCCATATTTCAGAGCCATATTGAACTCCTGTAGTAGGTGTTTTTTTCTAGCTTTAATATAGTTGTAGGGAGTGCTGCATGTGTTTATTCCCTATTTTCTAACGATAACACGAATATGTGCCTCACTGTTTTCATCACCATCTCCCAGCATTGTGCTGTACCATGTGTCATGTTTCTTTCGGGACGTCGGCCGTGTTGACAGCCGTTCGCTCGTCTTCCAGAAAATTAACCGGTGGTGGAATCTCACCACTATAATGGGAGGACAAATTCTCGGCCTGAGAGACGCCCAAGTACTGTAGCTAGCTACAGTTGTTACTGTAGAATTCTACAGTGTTCTACAGTAGCGGGTGGACCTCACACGTCAGCGACACAGCGGGCCGTCGAATTTTACAGAGAAGCACGCGGGGGGGCGGAAATTAGATGTTCTTCTCAGAAATTCCGCTCCAGGGACCTGTTCGTGATTACAGGAAAACTCGGGTTCTTTTTCGTAAAATTCCCACGGAACCCCCCACCCTCCTCCTTCCCTCTCCCGCGACATCGCCGTCGCCGCCGGCCGCCGACGCCTGCCGCCGCCGCCACGCGCCTCCGCATCCAAATCGAAGCACACGCCGGGCTTCACCGTCCTCGCCTCCACCTTCTGGCCGCGCGCTGCCGGCTGAAGCGCCAGATCTGCGCCGGAATCGCCGTCGGCGGCGTCGGTGCCCGTCGCCGCGTCCGCACGTTACCGGCGCTGTTCCGGCGACCGCCGGCGACCAAATCGTCGAAGCGCCACCCCCTTCGGGCGTCCCGCGACAAGGCGCATCCGGCGCGACCAGCGACGCGTGCTGGGACGGCGTGACGCGCCGCCGGCGAGCTCCGCGCCGCCGCGGCCGCTCCGCTCGCCATGACGTCACGACGACGTCCATACGGGACTGGGCTGGCCACACGGGCCTGGGCCGCGCAGAGGGACACGTTGCTGGGCTGGGCTGGCACCTCTGCGGCCCATTCTTCCCTTTTTTTTCACTTCCTGTTCTATTTTTCCTTTTCCAAATATCTTTTACTTCTTTTTTTTTTACTATTCCCAAAAACTTCTGCAGTCTCAAGACACAAATTTAAATCAGACCACATGAAATTCTTCGAACTTTTGAAAATTTAAAATCAGCATTTCAGAAACTTTGGTAAAAAAAAACTTCAATATTCAACTTTAACAAGCTAAGATCAACATATTTATAAAACTTACATAAATAAAATCTTCAATATTGAATTTCCAAAAATGCGATCGATTTCTAACCACAGATTTTCTTTCCATTTCGAAAACTTTCATCTCTCTGCAATTTTTAAATACCACTATTTCAAAATTTTATTTTCAACCCCACATACACGTCATTAAAATATAAAATACATATTCAAATACACAAATTATATATCCATTTAACTGAATGCCCAGCTAATGCACACCTCCTAATTATGCAGCAGGATAAAAAAATATTAAACCTATCATATAAACATAACCAAACATTTAAATTTACTAACTACTCGAAGATACCCTGGCATTTTCGGAGAAAAAAAAACTATTACCATTCGGATACAATTTAAACACAATTCCTCCAATTACATTTAAAAAATCATGCCAACAAATAAATGTATTTAAATACTTCCATTTGCTATATATTTGGATATTCTCTATACTATATAACAAATGCCCATAAAAACCAACACTAACCATCTATGGCAAAACACAAAACATATTTACAGAATTCAAAATAGTCAATATTTAGATGCAATATAAATGAACTTTTCCGAATTGTAGACTCGAATTCAAAAAAAAATGCATTACTACTAACAATGTACTTATATTAAATATTATTTGGAAGATAGAAGTGTATTTGCATATTACAGCTTCCTACAATATTAAAGGTACTACAGAATATATCTACATGCTCACAAAAAAAATATTTATTAATGCCAAAATACGAACTTATTTACACATTTCAGAATTTAAAAAAAATCACACAAACGCGGATGGGGTAATGATGGAATGTAAAATCTGATTATATTTCATTTGAATGAACCTTTTCTTACAGTCTACAAAAAAAAATGAAATAATCGGAGTTTTGTTTAAACAAAAGAAATAGATAAATAAGAAAAGACTTTTTATGCAATAGTCCAAATTCTTAAACAAATGATAATGGAAACATTTTTTACAACACTTCAAATGCTTCATGTCTCACTTAATAATGGCATCATTTATCTAATAATTACATGTATTGTTCAACTTTACAATAGCAAAATAGAAAACATGCTCTCAAGTTGCAATTTGTCTAACATTTGAGCGAATATTCCGATATTCCGTAAAATAAAAACCAGAATGCTCTTCAAAAATAACCGAAGTGCACTCAAAACAAATACCAAATTTGTTTCAACATTTCAATTTGGCTAGCAATTCAACTCGACACGAGCAAACTTTTCCCAAATATGGAATCAAATTCAAATAGATTGTTCTGATTTTGATTAAATATTGACGTCCAAAGAAAACATGTTTGAGCATTTCAAGCCTTCAACTATTTGAATATTGTACACAACATATCACAAATGCATGAAAAAAATGCTACTTATTCATAACAAAACAAACAAATGTTTCAACACATCAATTTAGCCAGCATTTTGGTTAACAAAAAAAAATATAGCACAAAAAAAAACTAAAGACGTGCCATGACGGCACGCTAAAAAAAATGAAAATACAAATTTTGTCAACATTTAAAGATGATCCACATGCCTTTTTCTTGATTCTAACTAAGAAAAAAAATTACCAGCATTTGGAAATAGTTCATGTGCACTTCTCCTAATCTCGATTAAATGTTCACGTCGAAATACAAACATGTTTGGACTTTTCAAACTACTAAACATTTGAATATTATACAAAACATATAAAAAATTAATCGTCAAAATTGCTACATACTCACACAAAAGTAAAAACATGTTTGAAAATTCTAATTTGGCCAAAATTTACGCGAATATTCCGACATTCCATAAAATATAAAAAAATGCTATAGAAAAACCATTATCTACATATATCAAAAATGTAAATATATTAATTTATCAAGAATTTTCTATTCAAGCATACTCATAAAAAAATATGAAGACATACCAACATAACAACACACAAAAAATGCTAACATTACATGCCACATTGCCGAAAATCAAATTCGAAAATTCCCAAAAAAAATGCCTTACAAAAGACTCATACATTTTGTCTTTATTTCAAACAATTTAAATCTGAACATTTATCTTTAAAAAAAAAATCAGACCATCATCAAAATTTGACATCAAGGGCGCAGCGTGCGCCGCGCCAAATACCACTAGTAATCCTCAAAAGCACAACAGCTGATTGATTCATGGTATCAATTAAAGCCATGCAAGAACGGAATTGCTCACATGCACTTAGTTGAAAATGTATGTCAACATGGCAGACATATTAGAGGGGATAAGGTCATGAACAGTGTACTTTTTTGTGTGCTCTACGTAAAATGGATGAAACTTTGCAAGTTCGCAAAAAATAAATGTATGCTACATCCATCGATTATGTCAGACTTTTCAAAGTTGAAATACCCTGGACGCAAAAAGACCTAGCACGCTAAGCTTCTACAGTTCCACATATATCAACTCCAGTCCCTTATAAATGATTAAGGGCTTGTTTGATTCAAAGTAACTTCATAGGATTCTTGTAGGAATTTATCCCATAGGAATTTTTTTCTTTGCTAGTGGTTTGATTCATAGGATTAGTTCCTATAGGAATTTTTCCCATAGAAATATTTGTACTACTTCCTATAGGAATTCTAACATCCACTCCGACCTCTTTTTACAATTTCTTTGGTGGAATCAAACAAAGTTTGGTACAAACAAAATCCTATAGGATTGGAATGTGCATGACATATCAATCCTATACTTTTATTATTACTATGTCTTTCCTACCCTACAAATCAAACAAGCCCTAAAACATGATGCATCCATCACCTGAACATGCTGCTAGTAAGATAGTAGAGCAATAATAGTTTGATAAATCAAGTAATGCTTTTTCCCAGCTTGCACAATTCATGTGGTAACAAGATCGGAAATATATATTGATCAAAAGTGCCAACAGCTTTACTTTGGCCTGCTGCTGATACATACCCGGCATCATAGGACAGTACAAAAAAGTCAGAAACAATAACTGATCAATAAAGAAGCAATTCTTCTCAACATGCACAATTCATGTGGGAACGAGGTCGAAAATATAGGAGTATATATTGATCAAAGCAAAATAGTGGGGTGCCATGGTGGTAGTGGTGCACCCTCATCCAACCGTTGGATATACTATAGGGAGCACAGCAAACCGTCACGGCGTCACACCGAAGAGCACGAAAATCATGCATGTTGATTCCTCTTTCTCTCTCCTACCCATCTACTTTAGACAATTCTACACCCATGACATGCAATGTTTCATGGTTGTACATAGTCCTTTAAGGAATTCAAGCGAGTGAGGGAATTGTCTAGGAGGTGTACCCTGCTTTGTTGTTACCCACGGAATCAAACATATTTCATGGGACAGTTCGGGCTGCATGGTAGAGTTCGGGCTGCATCGCTTTCAAAACTTGAAAGGCTCTTTCAAATCTACGCGCCCAAACTCACCGTCCATACAAAGGTGAACACTACTGTGCTTGCGGTTGCGGATGAGCTTGCATCCAGTCTGGTTTTCACCAGAGATTAGCATCTTGCTTCGAGTGCGAGGGAAGCAGCAGCCATTGTGGTCGTTCTGTTTCAGCTGCACTTTCCACGCTGCTCATCTCGCATCCACGCTGCTCTTCTCGCATCAAGCAAGAAGCAAGATCGGTGATAAGCTGAGAAACTATGCATTTCCTACCGAACTAGAGACTCGAAAAAGCTGGAAAGGGGGCTATTAATCTGCTACTTTGCTCTACTTTCTCTTTTTTGGTATCATAGGTGATTAATCCGCTACTTTCTTGTGCTGGGTTAAATCTATACCGACTTACACCGGTCATTTTCACGATACCCAACACAATCTTCTCTAATTATGCGTGCTTTCTTTTCTAACGCCATTTTCTACCATCAATCTTGCTACAGCCAGAGGCAGAACGGGCGACACCAGCCGACCTTCTCTTCGACATGCTACACTTGAAGAGCAATTAATACAGGCAAACTGCCTCCACAGTTCGTCCAGGATCTAGAAGATTGATACAAGGGCATACAAAGGAATTACAGCCGTCCATTTATGTGTTGTAATTTTTAAGTTCAGAACAATTTTATCATGCGTTACCATGCTACCATAGTCAGCTGATCACCACCGCCACCACTTTCGGGAGTGCAAAAGTTTAGTTCATTCTCGATTCTATGTGCTGGTTTTTTTCTCGACGAGATCAGCAAGATTTCTTCACACCCCCGTCACATTTTTGCACGACACCCGTCACATAATTCTCATAATCATAAGATTCAGACGAGCCTACAAGTGATAATTCCACGGGACGACTCCCGTACTATGACCAACTTGTTCACACGGTACCTATTCTACCACCAACAAGGACAAAGGAAAGCGAAACGGCATGTCCGCACGCGTGGTACTTATTCTACCACCAACATTCTCGTCTGCTTCCGAAATCTCTAGCGGTTGTACTGACAGGAGAAATGTCGGAGAAGCGTAGGGTCGCATAGAGCTACTCTCTACCAGGCGAATTCTCTAACGGCTCTGTTGCCAGGACAAAGACGCAGAAGCCACTCCGTCCTTTGTGTTGATTGCTAAAAACACGCAACGGGTGTGGAGAAAAATATATAAATGTAGCCAACTAGATTCACTGCTACATGCATGACTGCGATTTTTCATATCGACACGCGTGGTATATTGGGGCTTGACCAAAAAACAAATCCAACTTTTCCTTTTGGGGGTGCATCGCGTTTGAAAACAACAACAAGTGGATCTCACAGTTTCACGCCACGTAAATGGCACAACTCCACAACTAGTAGAAGGTTTGGATCGTTGCTGAGAACGGGTTGTTCATGTTTGCACTGCCATGCTAGTTTTAATCGCGAGCAAAGTGATAGGATCTGTCGGAAAAAATTGTCGTAACTTTTTTGCCAAAGTTTTAAGCGCGGGAGGTAAGCTTGTACAACATAGAGTTTCCCTGCGAAAAACTTGTCGTAACTTTTTTCGCCAAAGTTTAAGAAAAAGACGAAACACCACCATGTCGGTACAACACGGGAATTGTTGTGTGGATATGGTACTTTTGGACACCCGCATCCATCCACCACCCTTTGTGAATTTTCACCTTTGGAATTGTCTAAAAAGGTGTGGCCGGCTAGCACATGCAAAAAGATTCACACAACAATGTTTCCACCTCTGAGTTATGTCTAGTGTTTTGTGGACGGCAGCACATGCAAAGAGGCAAAGAGAAATAGACGGAAAACTTTCGCCGTGCATGCAGAGATGGCTCTTCCAAGCATGGATTCATCAAGGGAGTACATGTGCGCTTTATCCAACGGTGGCCACCATATGCACCACTGCCCCCTAGGCACCAAATCCACGTTGATTGATCAAAAGTGCCAAAAAAAACCTTACCTCCACCTACCAGATGCAAATATACCAAGAAAAACAGCATTTAAACTTCACATGCTATTAGTCTCTAAAACCAGCAGAAACTAGGTTGCTAACATTCTGTCATGAACTGCAAAGGAACAAATTTGGAACAAGAGGCATGAAAGGCCATCCTTTTTCACTAAAACAAGTTCATACATAAATATAGTAACTGCTGGTGTCAGCAGCTTACAATACATGACCAAACAGCAAAGAAACAACGACAACCAACTAAACATAACAGATTTAAACTAGCATTTAAGCGCAATAGAACAGAAAATTAACTGCTGACAAACCCCTTCAAGCGGCATGTCTGAATTTGAAGCTTGAGCTTAGACACTACATCCTCAGCCCTGGGATCATCGTGAGTAGGCTACAAAACATTCCATCACTGAATGAAGTGGATCCTTTCTTGGAGCATCACAACCCAGAAGCCTGGGACAGCATTTGGCTAGAAACAAAAGTAGCTTGACATAAAAAACAGGCTTTGGGCAGAAGACAAGGCAATCTTCAAATTAGGCCTCGACTTCTACAATCAGAGCATTCCATGGAGGGTTTGTGAAACGGATCTGCCATTGACAAATCATGGGTATGCCAGTTGAGTGTGAAATAATCCTTACTACCACATGTCAGTTCAATTCGAGCATCTCGGGAAGCTCTATTTTTGATTTGTAGCAGCCTGCGTTGATTAGCAAACCATTCGTGCTGGCGGTGGTAGGCCAATGTGGTTTTCATTTTCTTTAGCACCTTCGCATTCAAAACAAAGAACTTGGTGAAGTCAATACATGCAGGTATGGTGCCGTCATAATTCTTCAACACCACTTCTTTGAGGTGGAGCTCAAGGCATTCAACTCGGTCCCGTAGGTCATGCTTCTGGACAGAATCCATACTCTGGAAATGGAGATAAAAAAGAACAAACAATACAAAATTAGTTGCCAACAGGTTAGCAATAAGGTAGTTGACTAGATTACCCGCCAAATAAAATGCTGATTTTGACATCTAAAACAAGCAACTATGTTATGTACTCACAATGAAATACAGCCTCTCCAAGCAGGGGAAGCACTTGAGGAAGTTAACCACTGTATCCAGATTAAGGCGATCAGAGCCAAGAACCAAAACCCTCATGGTGTGAATTTTGGTTGTCATGCCGACAGCGATCAGTTTCTGCAAAAATATAAAACAAGTGCAAATAAGAACAACAATGCACATAGGAATGCTGAATAGGCAAAGCTGCTTGCTACCTGAAAAACTGTGGTTCCAAACTGAAGTTCTGCTATGTTTCCAGAGAGCATGCCCAATATCTTCAGTTTAGGCGCCGAGATTATCCGTATGGTCGCTGGACCATCCTTTGGATCAAGTGGTAGCAATCTCTCAAGGCACGGGGCGTTCTCGATGACCAACTCGTGTAAAATTACATCTTCGTTCCTCACTCTCGGGTTGGCGGAAAAGCCTAAACTCTTAAGTGTATGAGAGCTGATGCAGAGGTGACTAATGCCAAAATTATCTTTCAGCTCAAGGCTTTCCAAGGAAGGGCAGCCAGAGAAAATGCTCTGAAGAGCGTCCTCCGAGATGGTGACTCTCGCAAGGGTCAGCTGCTTGAGGTGTGGAAACTTGAGGGACAGCTGCACAATCAAGTTGGGGAAATGGCAGCCGGAGAATTTAGCCACAAGTAGCGTGTCCGCGAAGCGGTACACGGACGTCGGTAGCAGGTATACCTCCCTCACCATGTGAAGGGGGCCGAGCTTGTAGGTGAGCTCGAGCTCATGTAGGTTGTTCAGGGCTTGGGAACTAAGCCAGCTTCCGATCTTGTCGCAACACTTCCTGCTAGAGTTACAGTCTCCATAATAGATGAAACGGCGTGCGGGGTGGTGGCTCTAAGTTAATAGTGCCAGAAACAATTGCTTGTACGTCACACGTCAGTTGGGAACCCCAAGAGGAAGGTATGATGAGTGCAGCAGTAAGTTTTCCCTCAGTATGAAACCAAGGTTTAATCGGACCAGTAGGAAAACGAGGTTTGCTTCGAAGGTGTTGGTGGAGGAGTGTAGTGCGGCGCAACACCAGGGATTCCGGTGCCAACGTGGAACCTGCACAACACAATCAAACTACTTTGCCCCAACTTAACAGTGAGGTTGTCAATCTTACCGGCTTGCTGAAAACAAAGGGTTAAACGTATCGAATGGAAAATGATGTTTGTTTGCATAAAACAGTAGAGAACAATGATTGCAGTAGATTGTATTTCAGATGTAAAAGAATGGACCGGGGTCCACAGTTCACTAGTGGTGTCTCTCCAATAAGATAACTAACATGTTGGGTAAACAAATTACAGCTGGGCAATTGACAATTGATAAGTGCATATAATATGCATGTGTGAGCTGTGGTGTCTACTATGAGATTCATTTGGGCATTACGACAAAGTACATAGACCGCTATCCAGCATGCATCTATGCCTAAATAGTCCACTTTCCGATTAACATCCGTACCCCTTCCAGTATTAAGTTGCAAGCAACAGACAATTGCATTAAGTAATGTGCGTAATGTAAACAATACATTCATCCTTGAATAAAGCATTGTTGTTTTACCCCTAGTGGCAACAACACATCTACAACCTTAGAATTTGCTGTCACTATCCCAGGTTAAATAGAGGTTGAACCCAACTATCATGCATAAATACCCCCTCTTGGAGTTACAAGTATTCACGTGGCCAAGGCTTCAACAAGTAACGGAGAGCATGCAAGATCACAAATGACATAGACATGATAATATAATATTCAGCTCCATATAGGTATCAATATAAGTCAGATCCTAGCAAACACAACATGTAGCATTACAATAAGATGATCTTGATCATGATAGGCAGCTCACAAGATCTAAACATGATGGCACAAGTGGAGAAGACAACCATCTAGCTACTGCTATGGACCCATAGTCCAAGGATGAACTACTCACGCATCACTCTGGAGGCGGGCATGGCGATGTAGAGCCCTCCGGTGATGATTCCCCTCTCCGGCAGGGTGCCGGGAAGAGCTTCAGGAACCCACCGAGTTAGGGTTGATGACGGCGGCGGCAGCGAATATGTTCTGGATGAAAGGCTCGGTGTTTTAGGGTTTTCGCGTCTCGGGGAATAAATAGGCGAAGGGACGATGTCGGCGGACCCCTGAGGGGCCCAAACCACACCCAGGCGCGGCTGTGGGCCCAGCCGCGCCACCATGTGGTTTGGCCACCTCGTAGCTCATCTTCGTCTCTCCTTCGGACTCCGTGTACGTGCTAGAAAAATAGGGACCTGGCCTTTTGTTTCGTGCAATTCCGAGAATATTTCCAGAAGTAACTTTCTGAAACCACAAACAGCAGAAAACAGGGAACTGGCACTGTGGCATCTTGTTAATAGGTTAGTCCCATAAAATGCATAAAAGTGATACGAAGTGTATATAAAACATGTAGCAAATGGTATAATATAAGCATGGAACAGCAGAAATTATGGATACGTTGGAGACGTATCACGGGGCCGGGATGCTCGGAGAGGATCTTCGTGATCAGACCGAGACGCTTGCTCCAGAATGTGTAGTTGCGCGCCACGAGGTTGAGAGGAGCGGAGCGCCAGAGCGGGTGCCACCGGCGAGAGACGACCTGTGTGCGGGCGCCGTCCTTGGTGGGGAGAAGCGAGATGATGCTGTCGAGAACGTCGTCAGGGAGGCGGCTGATGAAATCGACCCTCTCCTCATCGTCGACGTTCGCATTCCCCGGTGGATCTTGCCGTCGTCGATGAGATGGAACTTGCGCTTCTTGGAAGCTTGCATTGCAAGCGCCACAGTGGCCGCCGCCGCCTCCCCTGCAGACGCCGCCGCCTCCGCTGCCTCCATGGCATTTAACGCCACGGCCGAAGCCGTCGCAGCCGCCTCCTTGGCATTTAATGCCGCTGCCGATGCCGCCACAGCCGCCTCCTTAGCACTTAACGGCGCTGCCGACGCAGCAGCTGCTGCCTCCTTCGCGGCAGCCGTTGCCTCATTGGCAGTTGCCGCCGCGGTCGAAGCGGCCAAGGCCGCCTCCCATGCTGCCGCCGCAGCAGCCGAGGCCTCCACCACCGCCGCCTCCATGGCTGGCGAGAGATACGTGGGAGGGTTTGGCTTAGTTGGGGATTGGGGATTTCGGGAATAGGAAAAATCGAGGGTCTTATTTACAGTGAAGATGGAAAATTGGCCGGAACAGAGAGGTTTTCGCGCCAACTTACTTAGGTTAGCTCGCGTTTATATTCCCCGCGCGGCTGCCGCCGGGGAATCGATTTTGGATGCTCCTCTCCCTGCCGTCGGACCCGCTCCCAATATAAGCCGACGTGGGCGAGCTCGCGGGAGTCGCAGCAGCTCGCAGTTCCTCCAATGCCGGATAAGGAGCGCCCCGTGGCTGGTCCTCCTGAGCAGCGCCTCCGCGAAGTCGGCGGTGGCATGAGGTGGCGGCGTGCCGAGGGCTCCCGAGCGGCGCCGGCTGGGACAGGAGAGGAGGGGAGGGGCGAAAGAGACGCTCCAGAACTGTAGGGGAGGAGCAGCGGCGGCCGGGACAGGAGTGGAGGGGCGGCGGCGGCGGCGTCGTTCTGCTCGATGGCAAGGGTGTGTGGGGAAGAGAATGAAAATTAACAGACGAGGAGAAGACGAAAACAAAAGGAAGGAAAGAAAAGGTAGGTCCCACCCTACACGTCAGGATGCAGTTGGACACGGATTCCGCCTGTCCGTTCTGTCCGCGCCGCTTCAGGCCCAAAACGGCGGATGGGCCGCAGAAATTTGGCGGCCCTGGCGGAAAGAGTCTGCTTGTCCACTGCAGGCTGCACGGCGGCTATAGAATTTTGCGAGGAAGGCTTGGAACAATCGAACCCTATTCTTTGCACACTTCACTCCAATCTTATCATCGTGAGCTCTTTGCTGCTTCGGATGATGGTAGTTTGTAATGGGCCATTTGATTTCGTAGGAAAGGAAAAACGTGGTAATAGAAAAAAATAGAATTGCAATGTTATGCTCGCACTGATTTGAATTTATATGTACCAAAGTTTATTTCATTCTATCATAGAAAAAAAAATTATAAAAAGAGGTTGAAATGAACGTGAGTTCCTATGGATACATGATTCCTTAGGGAAATTATATATGATCCAATTCCAAAATCAAATGACCAAATTAAAAAAAATACCTATAGGCTGTAAGAATCTTATGAAATTCGCTTGAGTCAAAGGAGCCCTAAGGGTTTAAATTACAATTGAAGACATTCACAATCATTTTTGTGTGCACCTTCAAGGAGTAGATGTCACTCGGAAGGCTTAAGATTTGTGAAGGAGACAAAAAAATTATGACAGTAAAAAATTGGTTACTTTGTGTTAAGATTTCCACCTTAATCATAGACTTGGTGTCCTGCCTCATGGAGGGTGGGTCTTTATGATCAATCCTTAGAACTTTGTGTCCGATGCTCATCGAACAAGGAAATAGGATGGCGTGAACAATCCAAACCTCGGATCTACATCATTGTGTTTACAATATTTTCAACTTTACTCCCTTGATTCAACCAACATTGCCGCAAGTTTACCTTTGTAAAATTGCATGCTTAGGGTGTTTGTGAATTTTTTTACTTTCCGTAGCTTTAGGCCTTGGTCAGCTCGGTGTTGTCTTTCGAGAACACCTAAGCTTTTAAAACTACAACACCGGATTTATAACTATCAGTTCCTTAGAAAACTGTGTCGTTAAGTGGTGACTCGAATCTTGAGCTGTTGGATAGATGAAACATGTTTTAGGCCTTGGACGGCGCATAGATGGAACATGTTTCATATGTTGAACCAATGTCCATTCTTTCTCTTTCTCTGCATACCAAAGTTTTTCTTTTTGTTGCCAACTAGGACCGCTGAAACCCCCAAAGATCAAAATAGCAGATAAATTCTTTCGAGGAATTTGATCACATTTTCTGAACAAGAAATCCAACTGATTTTGAATAACATCGAACATGAAGACATTTCCTCGTAGAGGCGAAATTCTTAGTTCATCATATGCAACACCCAAACAAGCAGAAAGGGCAAGACTCACATTCAAACAATTCAGATCAAATGAGTGGCGTCCAAATGATACCACCATCGAGAAGCCATCACTAGTACAGAACGACACAAAGGATACCCCTCTATGGAAACGGAAAATAAAAGGCGACAATGTTTGCTACAGTATACTCACAATGGCAACGGTTAAGTAATATGTGCGTGACACAAAGGAAACGGTCACGTAAATTTCACCGTATCCTATATATCGGCCACGGTTAAAAAGTCCACCCGTATGCAAATGATGTGGACCCAAAAAGCCTGTTTACACATCTCCAATAAATAGTCCACGAAACCTAGTCCTCACACAGCTGCACGCCTCTTTCTCTCGATCTATCTTCTGCCTTATCCTCTTAGCAGCCGCACGCCTCCTTATCCCCTTCTCCCACTCTTCTCATAGATCTCGCTGCGGCCGGCCGCCCGGCGATGGGGCGACACTCCGCGGTGAGATCGGCTCTGGGTAGGGTGTTGGGGTTGTTACTGGACCGCGGCGGCGCTGGATTTTGTCCCGGCCAAGGCTACCACCCGGCACTCTGAGCTGCTACGCAGCTGTTTGGTCGTGGCGTGCGAGATCTCACTGTTGCCAGCGTCGAAGCCTGGATGCGCTGGATCTGCAGCTGGTGAACCACCGTGGATTCAATCCTCAGATTTTTTTTTCTGGTAGCAAGCACGAGGTAAGGATCTGGCTTCCATCCAGATCTTCAGTTTTATTAGCATATGCATGACTCGTGTGATATGTTCCTTCCCAAAGATTTTCCTGCTCTGGCTTTTTAATCGTGTGGTTTGCTCCTTCCCACAATTTTTTTCCTGCTCTCACATTTGGTAGTAGGCATGCGTGGTTAAACAAAAGGTAGAACTTTTCGAATTTGGTTGTATGCATGTTGAGATTCCTCCGGATAACGTTATATTTTGTTGTGCGTGAAGGATTTGATGCTTCTGTATGTATACCGTATCAGGTTTATTCTTCTCGCAAGCTTGCTTCTTAAATCACGTGTAGGTTAGACCAGTATGCTAATCTAGTACTATTGATTTTCTTGCTTTTTAATTGATGAACTATGGTATGATATTTAGCTCAGCTTTGCTATTTGCATGTCTGCAGAACCTGGCATGATGATGCGAACATCCCTCCACGTACAGCATCGGCCTGGACATTTCCACAAGCTTCTGACTCGACATATATCTTTTGTATTTTGGAAGCAGGAGATGTATGTATATTGCTGCTAATTAGTTGTAGTTTCTTTTGGATTCCCTGTAAGAGGACACTAGGTGATGTTTGTTTGGATAGTTTGAATCTTTCTTGCATTTTGAATCGCGTGACCTAGTAGTAAAATGATGTAAAATATTATGTATATTGACTTGTATACACTGCGGAAGACATTTGTGCATCATTTATTGCTACCGTATGCCACCGGCTAACACCCGGTGGCCTGGCTTTTTTTTTTAATATTCCTGGTGCTCAAAGGAAACGGTTAAAATAACCGTTGCATATGGAGGGGTTCACATCAGTATCGGACGCGGGGCAACGGACCCATTCTCCGTCACTAATGAGGGTTTGCCCCCGTTGCCATAGTGTCGCTCTCTGTACTAGTGCATGCGATGTAGAGATCACATTAACCGGAGTTGAGAAAAGTTCCCTCACTTTGGACCGAAAATTGTGACCAGGCGAGAAATTCATACAATGGGCGATGGAGTGGGGGATCAGAGAAAGGATCATGGACTCCATACTTGGATCCATCGGAGAGATCGAAGGAGAGATCTAGTTGGAGATCCCATCTCCATACGGGTCACCAGGGGAGAGGGAGAGCGGGCGAGAGCCATGTCTTCTTCGGCTCCAGGACTCTAGCACTCGTGTTATTGTGATAATGTTAGTGCCATGTATCTGTCGTCAAATCCGGTGCAACACCAGCGCATTGTCCGTGCTCATGTCACGCTCGGTGAAGCCAAAGTTCTACATGTGCCCACTTTTTCGCAGTTTGATGACATCTTCACAAAAGAATTGCCAAGTTCAGTATTCAAAGACTTTAGAACTAGTCTGAACATCCTGTCAGGCGGAGTTTAGACTGAGGGGTGGGGGTGTGTTGGAATACAGTACCGTTGTGTAACGCGTTTATCTGTAACTACTAGCCCTAGTCTTCAGGATTAGCTTGGTCAGCAGAGAACACAAATTCTCCTGCCAAAGTTACAACCTAGCAACTCTCCTTGCACTGAGAACACAACTGAGAACCCTCCTTATCACAAGAAGGCAAACCTAGATATCTATACATTTTTGTCTCCTTTTGAAATTTCCAAAAGAATAAAACTAGGCAAGCTACTTAGGCAAGTTTCAGTAAGGAAAATTCCATGTCATGTAAAATTTAGCTTGCGAGCTAGCAGCTTCCTTTTCGTTTTTTCTCGGAAAGTTTCCAATCAATATTACTTAGCCTTTTGTAGTGCAGACGAATACCCAAACATTTAAAAGGGAATCCACCTACTTTACAAGTGAATTTATGTGCATATTCATCTCGCCTTTCGTGCATGCACACTGTTAGGTGAAAATATCCTCCTCCTCGCTATATATAACCTCGTAGCAAAGATAGCTTCAGTCATCGTACTGAGGGAGCTAGCATAACCTTGTAGTATTCGTTAGTAGAGCCGAAGGTAAACACCTGGTTCCCCATGAAACTAAGCAAGGGTAGAACACGGAGAGCTAAAACAGGTAACACGATACACATGGGCGGACGCAGGGGAGGGCCGGTGGGGCCGTGGCCCACCCAGAAATTTGGAAAAATAATCGTATACCCCCAATATCACGGTCCAGTTTTTCTAGAAACAGAAGCACTGATGGACCTTCCTGGCCTTTTTCTGTTGCTACTCGCTAGAGAGGTTCAGGTCGTGCCAACTAGTGAACTAGGCACCCTAAAGAAAAAGTTCGTGCGAGCGAGGAGCGACCCGAGAGAATCCCTGCCCCGACTCTTCTTTCTGCTGCCTCCTCTGCTCCCGTCGCTCGCCGCCTTCTCGGGGTTGCCGGACACTCTATTGGGTGGGCCGGCAACTTTTGCGCTATTAGGCTTGCCGCTGAGGGATGTTTTAGTGCTGGCGCACTAAATAGCCATTGTTGGAGCGCTATTCGGCGCCCCGGTGGAGATGCTCTTATGTTGTTCATTTGGCAACTTTTAATTTGCGGTGATTTTTTTTAGAGTGTGCCCACCCTCTAATTTTTTCCTGCGTCCGCCACTGACGATACATGAAATCAACTATCATAATTGACATGTTGTTAGTACTAGGAATCAGAGACACTGGGAGTAGCGGTTTATGGGGCACAAGCCATTACCGTTGGGGCAAAAAGAGCTTTGGTGCCATGGCCGGTGAACCAGCGAGGGAATATCTAGTGCTACCATGCCTTCGTGTACTACAAATGCTACCACTACAAAAAACATTTTTATATGTGTCAAAAAATTATACAAAAAATTGTGAGTGCTCATGAAGTATGTCCCTACTACATCCAAATTTTCATGTCCAAATTCGTCATGGACACTGAGAAACAAAAAAGAGAAAATCAGCATGAATAGTGTCATTTTTCTGATTTTGTCTTTTTGTGACACTAGTGACACTATTCATTTCAGATTTGTCATTTTTGTTTCTCGATGCTCATTTTGAATTTGGATCTGAAATTTTGGGAGGTTGTAGTGACACATGTTATGAACACCCACAAATTTTAGTAGAATTTTTTGAAACATAAAAAATCGATTTTCCTAGTGGTAGCACAGGGAGCATGCATGCATGTGGTAGCACTAGATATTCCAGATTCTAGGCCTCATCATAAAACTTGTATAGATGTGCCAAAATATTCAAGCAAAGTGATGCGCCAGTAGAGTTACAATTTTGAATACAGAAAGATTTTTTTTCTCGAAATAGGATTTTATATTGATTTTGTCATAGGAAAAACAAATAAATTGTAAAGAGGTTGAAATGGATATTAGATTTCCTATGGATACATGATTCCTTAGGAATTATATATGATCCAATTTCACAAATCAAGTGAGCAAAATAGAAAAATTTCCTATAGGTCCAATACTCCAAAAATCTTAATGAAACTCGTTTGAATCAAAGGAGCCCTAAGGGTTTAAATCACAAGTGAAGACATTTAAAGTTACCTTCGTGTGCACCTTCAAGCCAAGTAGATGTCACTTGGAAGGATTAAGATTTGTGAATGAGTCAAAAAAATTGTGAAAGTCAAACTCGGTTACTTTGTGTGAAGATCTACACCTTAAGTATAGACTTGGTGTCCTAACTCAAGGAGGGATATGTGGGTCTTTATGATCGATCCCTTGAACTTTGTGTCCGATACTCGTCGAACGAGGAACGAGGAAATCGTATGGCGCCAACAATCCGAACCTCGGGTCAAACAATCTTTTCAACTTCAGTCCCTTACTTGGTTTATTTGCCTCAAGTTTTCCTTTGAAAAATGGCATGCTTAGGGTGTTTTGTGAAATTTCTACTTTTGTCTTTCTTTTCGAGAACACCTAAGCTTTTAAAACTACAACACCGGATTTATAACTACCAGTTTCTTAGAAAACCTTATCGTTAATAAGTGGTGACTCGAATCTTCAGCCGTTGGATGCACGATGGACGTCGCATAGATGTCCTTGTTAGAACCGGTAAGTGACAAACAGATTTCTGGACTAGGCCAGGCGCAAACCCCACGATTCTCCCATGGACGACGACGGCGGCGGCGGCGCGTCCCCGCATCTCTATGGCGGCGGAAGCATCCCCTGGTCTGCGAAAACTGCGACGCCAGGAACGACTACAGCCCCGACGATGCCGATGATGAAGGCTTCTTCACGTGCGACTGCGGCGTTGTTCACCCCTTAACCCAGGAGATCACCACCGTACCCGACTTCCCTGTAAAACCGCCATTGCACCGAGTTCCCAGCCAACCCACCAAAAAGGCCGAACCCCGCACCCCTAACCACGCCCAGGACGCCCCTGCCGCGCCTGCCTTCGACGGACCCGACGAGCTGTCAGGACCCAGTCCTGTCCCTGCCTGAAGGCCAAGTCAACAAGCAAACAAAGGAAGCACACACTGGACCACAAGGGCGCATGGCACAAAAGATCCCGCCAGTGAATCGATCCTTGGCTCAGTTGAGTTTTAAGCAGGGAGCAGATGAGGGGAAAAGAATAAGAAAGAACAAGCTATCTACTTTAGCATAGTCTAGCTAGGATTTGTTCCTCCTTCAATATGTACCTCTGGATCTGGGAATCATCCCTCTATCAGTAAAGCTAGCTAGTTTCCCAGTCGAATTACTACTGTTATTAAATTTCCTGTTGTTGTTCTTCGGTGATTCATCTGTGAGTTCAGTTCTGGACCTCACAAGGGTATCAAAGCCTTACGATCCTCGGCGGGGCGACGGGAATCCCATCCCTCCCTCCCTGTTTCGGGCGGCGGCGTGGAAGCTGTGCGGAGGCAATTTGGTGGCGGCGGAAATTTGGGTGCAGATCAGGCTTCCGGGTGTGGTTGCGTGGGCACATCGTCCTCGCCGTAAAATTCCTCACCCGCCGGATCTGTGCATCACCGGTGGCGACATCACTCGCACTGATCTGAAGCCATGGCGGAAGGTACGCGCCTCAAGGGTCAACAAGCGATCGACAAGCTACAAGAGGACATGGCTGGCATTCGTGAGGAACTGCTCGATCTGCATCAGCTAAAGCAAGAGGTGTAGCAAATTCAGGTGAACCTGACCGCCATACCTCTGATGAACAAGAAATTGACCGCATGGAGACGTCGGTACAATCCATGTTGCAGAAGATCCTCCAACAGACTGCTCCAGAGACACCGATGAAACCTGACGCAGTTTCAGCCTCATCGCTGGCTCAGAAGGAAAAGATTCTCACGAGCACTACTATGGGTACACTCTCTGCTCCACTACCCGTCTCTAATTTGCACCATGCCTTCCAGCAAGTGCAATGCACAATACCACCAGAAAACAATGTTTCAACTGCTATGTGTTCTCAGCCTGCTGCTATATTCACTGATGCAACAGCCACAACAACGCTCACAGATGGTTGTCAGCCACAGCCACAATTCCGAATTACCCCACCCACTATACCAACTTTGCCATCTCAATTCCAACCAAACATACAGCCCAAACCTCCCTATACAATGCAACAACAAGCACCACAACAACAGTTTTCTTCAGGGAATTTTGGATACTACAATTCACTGATTGCACCTCAGTATATTCCCACACATATGTATAATCCAGTTACAGGGCAGTATATCAATGGCAACAATGCCCCTTCAGTGTATCAATCAGGAGTCCAGTTGTACAATGATCAGCGGAATTCTTATGCAACACAATTAGGGGGCAACTCTTATTATGCAGAAGCTGTTCTTAAAGGTCCCAGATTGGAAATCCCACTCTTTTCTGGAGAGGATCCCATTGGTTGGCTCATTGCGTGTGAAAAATTCTATGATATGACAGGAACACCTTATGAACAATGGGTAAATCTCGCGACAGGGCACTTTCAAGGCAGAGCTTCTACTTGGTTGAAAAACATATGCGTCCCTTGGCAGATGGTTACCTGGCAGCAATTTTGCAATTTGATAGCTGACAGGTTTACAGAGGCAAATGCACATGAGGCAGTAGAACAGCTGCAGAACATTCGGCAAACAACTACAGTTGCTGCATACATTGATAAATTTGAAGAATGTGTCTCACTGGTTAAAAGAGATCACCCCTATTTACAAGAAAGTTTCCTTCTGAGTTGTTTCATTGGAGGTCTTCAACCTGAAGTTAAACATGATGTCGCAGGACAAAGGCCAAACAGTTTATTGGAGGCATATTGGTATTCTAAAATCTATGAGAAGGCTGCTAACTCAAAGAAACCAGCGGGTTTCCAACCAGCGTATAGGCAGCGATTTCAGCAGCAATGTCAGACCTGGCAGAAGCCCCCAATTCCCTTGCAGAATGCAAGTGCTACACAACCGGCACAGAATAACACCCCTGGACCAGAGAAAAATTGCTGGTACTGCAAAGAGCCATGGAATTGGCAACACAGGTGTAGAAATGGCAGAACACTGCATACTCTACAGGAACTAGATGATGATGATAGTGAAGCAACGGAGCAGATAACACAGGAGCCAGTCCCTGAACAACATTTTCACACAGCTCCTAATACACCACAACCACAAGTGGGACCTACAACCACAATTTCCATGGCAATTTAGGCTCATGCAGCCACAGGCATCCCAGGAAGATCGACATTCTCGCTGTTGCTCACAATTAATGGGAAACGAGCTGTAGCTCTAGTGGATAGTGGTTCTTCCAACACATTCATTAGCAGCAACTTCATTCAGCAACACAACATCATAACTGAACCAGCAACACCAACCAAAGTAACAGTAGCTGGTGGATCTTATCTCCTTTCTGACGCAGTACTTCCAAATATGCAATATAAAGTACAAGGACACACGTTCCAATCAAACTTCAAAGTATTGCCTCTGAAAACATTTGACATAATACTCGGTGCTGATTGGATCTATGATTTCAGTCCAATTGGATTGGATTTGAAAAGGAGAGAATTGGTGGTCACCAAGAATGGAACACCAATCAAGCTGGCTGATCACACAAGACACCCTCACCTCACTTCAGCAAAGAATATGAGCAAATTATGCAAAAAGGGTTTACTAGGCTATCTCTTACAAATCTCTGAAATCATACCAACTTCATCTGAAGACGGCACCAAGATCTTACAGAAGCTAGCTGCAGATGTGTCCTCGGTTCCTCAGGTCCAACTAACAGTTGGTATTCTCAAATACAAGAACAGACTCTATGTGGGAGCAAGTACGGATTGGATTTCTCTTGTTGTTGAGTTTTGGACAAGACAGCACAAATGTAGAAAAAGCAAAACCTTGCATATCTTGCAAGAAATTGGCAAAGACAGTGAAGAACAAGAAACTATAGTACAAGATCATGCAGCTGAGCAACACCTTCATACAGCTCCCAACACATCTGCTCCTGAGCCACCACCAGTTTATCAGTTAATGTCAATTTCCACTCATGCCGCAACTGATCTACCAGGCAAATCCACCTTCTCCTTATTAGTGATAATTGGGGAAAAAGAGCAGTTGCCCTAGTTGACAGTGGTTCATCTGACACATTCATTAGTAATCAATTTGTGAAGCACAACCTTCTCACACAACCTACCAAAGCAGCAAAAGTGTCTGTAGCTGGAGGCTCCCACCTAATTTCAAATTCTCAGCTGACAACCACACAGTACCAAATACAAGGACACACCTTCCAGTCTGCTTTTCAAGTACTGCCACTGAAAACATTCGACATTATTTTGGGCACTGACTGGATATACAATTATAGTCCCATTGGCCTCGATTTAAAGAAAAGAGAGCTAGTGGTGACTAAGCATGGACATCCAATCACATTATTGGATCACACCAAGCATCCATATTTAATATCAGCAATGCAAATGAGCAAGTTATTCCAGAAAGGAGTACTTGGATATCTTCTACAGATTGCCCCACTCATCGCTACAACTGAAGAATCTGATGAGCAAGTTCCTGAACAATTTCGCCCACTACTGGAGTTCTACAAGGATGTGTTCCACTCTCCTATAGGCCTCCCTCCCACAAGGGATTGTGATCACCATATATTACGGCAGGAAGGTGCTGGGAGGATGTCCCTTTCATCACGAAATTTTTTCCAAGCTTCTCACCTCGTGGGCGAGGTGATGCTTAAGGAGAGGGCACTGTCAGGACCCAGTCCTGTCCCTGCCTGAAGGCCAAGTCAACAAGCAAACAAAGGAAGCACACACTGGACCACAAGGGCGCATGGCACAAAAGATCCCGCCAGTGAATCGATCCTTGGCTCAGTTGAGTTTTAAGCAGGGAGCAGATGAGGGGAAAAGAATAAGAAAGAACAAGCTATCTACTTTAGCATAGTCTAGCTAGGATTTGTTCCTCCTTCAATATGTACCTCTGGATCTGGGAATCATCCCTCTATCAGTAAAGCTAGCTAGTTTCCCAGTCGAATTACTACTGTTATTCAATTTCCTGTTGTTGTTCTTCGGTGATTCATCTGTGAGTTCAGTTCCGGACCTCACACGAGCCGCGCGACTTTGTTGTGCCCGGCGAGCCAGAGGAGCTGGGGGATCGGGTCCGGCAGCGCTACGTGCAGGGGTTGCAGGTGATCCTGCAGTGGCAGCTTCAGGTGCTGGTCGAGAGCCACCGGGTGGGCGCGCTCGTTTGCGGCGTGGCTGGACCTCTCTGGCTGCGCTGGGTGGCCGCCTCCAAGGTGTTCGACGAAATGTGGGCGCGGAAGGTGCTCGCCGAGGATGAGGCACTGAAGCGTTCTGCCGGCAGAGGTGCTTCTCTTGATCGGTTGTTGCCATTGGAAGACCAACAGAAACCTCCACGAGAGGTGAAACACGAATGGGAAGCCTTGATTCAAAAAGACAGGCGGAGGCTCGAGTTCGTCTTTCTGCGCTCGTTGAGGACGATGCTGCCGGTGTACTCGACATTGTCGGTCTGCTTCCTGGCCTGTCATGTTGCGCGGGAAGCCATCCTTCCAACCGACATTTATCGGTGGGCGATGGAGGGCAAGCTTCCTTATGTGGCAGCGTTCACCCAAGTGGACAAACTTCTTGGGAGCCCTCTAAAGCACTGCCCTTTGAACGCGAGACAGCTATTCAGGCCAGTCTGAGTGATTGGGGCGTGGCAACTGGAAGCTGCAGCTGGGTCCATAGCGCGGAGAATAGGCTTGCGGCTTCCTTCGGTTAATTTCTATGCTATTGCTCAACGCTACTTGACTGAGTTGTCTCTGCCGATCGAAAGAATCCTCCCTCATGCTTGCCGCGTCTATGAGTGGGCAATGCCTGCAGAACTATGGCTGTCCAGTAATCCAGCTAGGGTCCCTACACGGGTCTGTGTGATGGCTATTCTTATAGTGGCTCTAAGACTTCAGTATAACATCAATGGCCAAGGGATATGGGAGGTGATCGAGTATTCCATATAGGTTCACTCTCTTAGGTCATGTAAGATCTTCCATAAATATGATGGGCTGAACTTTTTGTTTCTTCAGGAGATTTCTGAGGCAGGAAGAAATGAAGGTGTGTCTGACCCTGATGCAAATGTATCACCATCTATGAAGCCTTATGGCGGCACCAGTGAGGAATTCGGTACAGGAGAATTGCTACGCACTCTTGCAGATGCCTATGATAAAATTGACGTCACACATGGTAAGTTTCAGTGACCAATAACTTCCATCCACATCACCTTTTTTTCTTCTAATGTACACGTCAGCTCTCATCCTGATGTTGCCCATTAGGGTTCATATGGTTACCTCCTATGTACTACTAAATTCGTGCTATTCTAGCTTTTAGCACAGTAGCTATGTCATAACTGATAAGAGAGAGTGACATGGTGGCCATGTCAAATTCCGTGTGTTAATTGGTTAGACCCTCCTATGTGTAGAGCCAGTGGCGACGTGACGGAGCTAGAGCATATAGCACCAGGGTGACTACCGGTGCACCAAGACAGAAAAATCATCTTTTGGAGGGTGCATATATCGTGAAAATTTGCTATTTTTCCAAGAATTTTTTTCCTGCCCAGTGTCCTGGACACCCCCTTGTGTACATGTAGATCCGCCCCTGTGTAGAGCTACTAGTCTATCCTCAGTACTGATGTAGGTCATGTACAGATCATTGTTATATCTGAATGTTGTTGTTTTTTGGTGGGGAAATGTTAAAATTTTAGGCATTTACTTAGTAATAAACTGGCAAGGCTAGAATAGCATTTATATTTTTTTTAGTGGATGGAATAGTACGTTGGTGTATGCATGGAGTTTGTAGTTTTTTTCGCAATAATAAACTTTTCATGTTTCCTGGATATCAACTTCCCGACTTACAAATAGAGATCTCAGAGCTTCATAATGATTGTTAGTGACTAAACAAGGCTTTAACATTTGGGGGAACTTTTGCGCCAGGCAGCATTACAAATTTAACAAACAATCCATGAGTATCTTCCACCGAAAATACTGATTTTCTACTAGTACCTTTGGATTGTCCAGTAAGCATATTCTCATGCTTTCTTACACAAACATAGAGTTCCGACAGAGACTATTCTAGGACATCTCATTATGTTTCAAACATTCAACCAAGACAAAGTTGCACTTCTTTCTTTCTTTTTTTCGCACGGATGATGCTCAGTAACTTCTCTTTAGCATTGCAACTAGATTTGTATTTAAAGCAATATATTATAGTATGCTATATCTTAAGGAAAGTATAGAAGTACAATAATGTCAACGTATATTCGATAACAGATGTGCATGTCAATCGTAGGGATTCCTCTTGAGTTTAGAACAGATGTAATTAGGTGATATGATCAAGAAATCAAGTTTATGTTTCAGCTCTATAAAACTTGGGTACAACATTATTTTGATAGAATACGTGTTTAGGTTGTGTTTGTGTATTGCTGTAATATGTAACCTGTCCGTGTATGTACTCATGTCAATATATATACAGGACCCCACCCACGTTCGGGTGTGTGCGTCTCACCCCAGAAACCTAGCTTTCCTATTGTTTCACATGGTATCAGCCTGATCGATCCGATCTCATCATGTCTTCTGCCGCCGCCGACTCTTCGGTCTCCTCTGCGTTCTCCTCGGCGCCGTCTGCTGCCGATCTCGCGACGCTCAAGCCGCCGTCCTCCATGACCACGGCCGCCGGCTCTTCCTCCTCCGGGCCGGTGCACTTTGGCCATCTGATCAAGACCACACTCTCCGCTGAAACTCACCTGCTATGGCGTGCCCAGGTCGTCTCCTTGCTGCGGAGCAACCTTCTTCATGGGTACGTTGAGGGCTCGTTCTCCTGCCCCTCCTCTACCACTAAGGATGGTGCTGGTACAGAGACTCAGCCCAACCCAGCCTTTGCGGCTTGGGTGCAACAAGATCAGGCCATCTTGTCGGCCTTCCACTCGTCGTCGTCACCGGCCGTTGGCGCCATGATTATGTTTGCAGAAACTTCTGCCCAGGCGTGGTCCATCATCAACCGCACCTTCGCTGCGCAGTCCTCTGCTCGCTCCTCACATCTTCGTGCCGAGCTGGGCAAGGCTAAAAAGCTTGACTCCTCCATCGCCGTCTTCTTCAACAAGATCAAGACCCTCGCGGATACCCTTGCCTCCATCGGGCAGCCGCTCCGTACAGCGGAGTTTAACAACTACGTTCTTGATGGCCTTGATGAAGAGTACGACGCCATTGTCGAGCTTGCCCGTGACCGCGACGTCCCTATGCCGTCGCATGACCTCTATGCCCGTCTTCTGTCGACGGAACAGCGCGTGGACAGTCGCCGCGCCATGGCCCATCAGGCTAACGTGGCCCGCTTCGGCAAGTCCTACAAGCCAGCGCACACCGGGGCGCCTGCATCATCTTTCCGCCCCGGCCCGCCTCCGCCAAAGTCTCCTGCCAGCTTCGTCTCCAAGCCAGCTCACACTGGTGGCGGCGCACTCTCTGGTGGTCGGCAGGACTTCCGCTCGGACTGGCGCTCTGATGGTCGCGGTGATTCGCGCGCGAGTGCTCCGCGTACAGCTACCATATGTCAGCTGTGTGATGAACCAGGACATGTCTCTGCGCGCTGCTTCAAAAGGTTCAATAAAACCTTCCTCGGCATGTACAATGATGGTCGTTTCCTTGACCGTCAGTTGGCCATGGCGAATCATGTGTACGGGCCTTCTGCTCAACCCCAGGGACAGACCTCCTCTTTCCCGGTTGATCCTACATGGTACATGGACTCGGGAGCGACGGATCACTTCGCTAAGGAGATGGAGAAGCTGCACATGAGGGAGGCCTACCATGGACATGAAAAGGTCCATACCGCCGACGGTTCAGGTATGCGTATACTTCATGTTGGTCAAGCAATCCTTCCTACTTCTTCCTCTAGGCCGCTTTATCTCCGCAATATCCTTCATGTCCCTGATGTCACTAAAAATTTGTTGTCTGTTCGTAAATTATCTCATGATAATAATGTTCTCGTTGAGTTTCATCCTAACAGTGTTTTTGTTAAGGACTTGGACACGAGGGCAATAATTCTTAGAGGTCGCTGGCGTGGTGGTCTGTATGCGCTTGATGTTCCTGCGGTTAAACAAGTTCTCAGTGTTGTTAAAGCTTCATCCTCGCAGTGGCATGCTCGCTTAGGCCACCCCTCCTCCCAGATTGTTCAACATATTTTGAGTCGTAATGAGCTTCCCACAGTGTCCAATAAAATAAATTTAGTGTGTGATGCCTGTCAGCAAGGCAAGAGTCATCAGCTTCCTTTTTCGCTTTCTCAGCATGTAACAACTGCTCCTTTAGAGCTTATTTATTCAGATGTGTGGGGCCCTGCCCAAACTTCAGTCAGTGGTCATAATTATTATGTCAGCTTTGTGGATGCTTATAGTCGCTTTACATGGTTATATCTTATTAAACGTAAGAGTGATGTTTTTAATGTCTTCTTGCAATTTCAGTCCCATGTTGAGCGTCTTCTTAATCATAAAATTATACATGTTCAGTCTGACTGGGGTGGTGAGTATATCAAACTCGACGCCTTTTTTCAGAAGATAGGTATCTCTCATCGTGTATCATGCCCCCACACACATCAACAAAATGGTAGTGCTAAACATCGTCATATTGTTGAGACTGGTCTAGCTCTCCTTGCGCATGCTTCCATCCCTTTTCGATTCTGGAGTGACGCATTTACTACCGCATGTTTTCTTATTAACCGCATGCCCACTCGAGTCATTAATATGCAAACTCCGCTAGAACACTTGCTTGGTGAGACACCAGACTACACATTTTTTAAAGTGTTTGGGTGTGCATGTTGGCCCAATCTCCGTCCTTATAATCGCCACAAACTGGAGTTTCGTTCCAAAAAATGTGTCTTCCTAGGGTATAGTCCCCTTCACAAAGGATACAAATGTCTCCATGTTCCCTCTAACCGTGTCTACATCAGTCGTGATGTTGTCTTTGATGAACTTGTTTTCCCCTTTTCTAATTTACCATCCACCGAGTCGTCATCATGTTCTCCTAATTTTCCTGTCTCGCTTGACCAATTTGAAGATTATGCGCATGCTCCGGCTTTGCTTCCTAACCATGGTGCAGGTACTGGGCGTGGTGTGCGGCTTGAAATTCTAGACGAAAATTCGTCACTGCCTACCGTCGATCCGGCCGCTGGCACTCTGGACGTTGATCGCATGCAGCCGGCCACTGGCACTCTGGACGTTGATTGCATGCAGCCGCATGCATCCTTTGCTCCATCACGTGAACCCAGTTCACCACTGGTACACACGGGCACTGGTCTGTCTTCGGCGCGTCCTGCTGCGCCAGACACTGCGTCGCCTGCCACTCCATCGACACCAGCCTCCACCGGATCCTCTGCATCGCCCGCTGCTGTGATCCCGTTTGTACTTGAGCAAGCACCGTCACCTGCTTCAGGTGCCATGTTGCCGTCTACCGTGTTGCCTGCAGAAAACAGTACGACGCTGCTGGAACCTGTTGTTCCTCTGCCTCCTAACAGTCTACGGCCTGTCACTCGTGGTCTCCGTGGCATTCACCAACGGAAGCTACGTACAGATGGTACAGTTGCATGGTTAGCTACATGTATGACTCAAGCGACTGCTGATCCGACAGCTGAGCCTCGTCATTTTCGTGCTGCCTTGAGTATTCCTCACTGGCGCGAAGCTATGGAAACGGAATTTGATGCTTTGATCAAGAATGGTACTTGGCAACTGACTCCTCCTCGGCATGGTATTAATATTATTGATTCTAAATGGGTTTTCAAAGTGAAGCGTCATGCCAATGGTACCATCGAGAGGTATAAAGCTAGACTGGTTGCTAAAGGATTTAACCAGCGTTATGGGTTGGACTATGAGGATACATTCAGTCCAGTGGTCAAACCTACAACCATTCGTCTGCTTCTCTCGCTTGCTGTGACTCATGGTTGGTGTATGAGGCAACTAGATATTCAGAATGCCTTTCTGAATGGTGTTCTTGATGAGGAGGTTTTCATGCGCCAGCCTCCTGGTTTTGAGGATGCTGCACGACCGGATCATCTTTGTCGTTTGGTCAAGGCCATTTATGGTCTCAAACAGGCCCCTCGTGCATGGCATGCTCGTCTTGCTACCGTGTTACGACAACATGGTTTTCTGGAGTCCACTGCTGATACATCTCTATTTATTCTTCAGCGGTCTGATATTACTATGTATCTTCTGGTTTATGTCGATGATATTATTGTCCTCAGCTCTTCATCACAGGCTATTGATAGACTGATTCTTGGACTTCGCCAGGAGTTTGCGGTCAAGGATCTTGGTCCTCTTCACTATTTTTTGGGCATTGAGGTTGCTCGACGGTCTGGTGGTCTCACAATGACACAACGCAAGTATGCACTTGATCTTCTTCGACGCGCTGGTATGTTAAAGTGCAAGCCCGCCGACACTCCTATGTCTGTTGTTACTAAACTATTCCCTGCTGATAGTCCGTCCTTAAGTGATGAAGATGCCACTACCTATCGGAGTATTGTTGGAGGTTTACAGTATCTTACACTCACGAGACCTGATTTGTCGTTTGCTGTTAATCGTGTGTGTCAGTTTCTTCATGCCCCCACTGAACAACACCAGTCAGCTGTCAAGAGGATCTTGCGGTTTGTTAATGGTTCTCTTGATCATGGACTTCTTCTTCGACCCGCTGCATCTAGCTCTATTGATGTGTATTCTGATGCTGATTGGGCAGGAGATGTTGCAGACAGGCGATCAACGGGGGGCTATGCTCTCTTTCATGGTGAGAATTTGATTGCCTGGAGTTCTCGTAAGCAGGCTACTGTGTCTCGCTCTAGCACAGAGTCTGAATATAAGGCTGTTGCTAATGCTACAGCGGAGTTGATTTGGGTTGAGGCGTTGCTTAAGGAACTTGGAGTTCGTTATGAGTCCCCACCTACTTTGTGGTGTGACAATATTGGTGCTACATTTCTTGCCTCCAATCCAGTATTTCATGCACGGACAAAGCATATTGAAGTGGATTTTCATTTTGTTCGTGAGAGAGTAGCTCAGAAGTTATTACACATTCGTTTTGTTGCTTCCAGAGATCAGCCTGCCGATATCTTCACCAAACCGCTGCCACTTCCAATGTTTCAGGAGTGCAAGCGCAATCTCCATATGTTCTCCATAGTTGAGATTGAGGGAGGCTGATAGAATACGTGTTTAGGTTGTGTTTGTGTATTGCTGTAATATGTAACCTGTCCGTGTATGTACTCATGTCAATATATATACAGGACCCCACCCACGTTCAGGTGTGTGCGTCTCACCCCAGAAACCTAGCTTTCCTATTGTTTCACATATTTGACCTCTGTGATTCTGTAATAACATTGCCCACGTGCCTACAAGAGAAAAATACTTTCCTGGATCAACGTGCATTTTAGAAATGCATGAAAAGTTGGAATATAAGTACAAACATGAATTTAGTAGTTTAACATGTACATATTTGATTATTATGATATTTAATGTTAATGGTTGTATGACTTTGAAGATATCATCTTTCATGAATTTATACATTTTTTGCCAATCTTAGTTTTTATTACTGGAGTATCTTACATAAAAGACATGTCTAGAAATTTAAAATTATAATTTTTAACCATTTTTTTGCTGTGAATAGTTTTGTCTTCTCCATTTTTTTAGTTTTATTATTCTTTATATTGAGAACTATTACAATTGTGAAAATTATTTGGGATGCATTTGTTGAGTCTATTTTCCATGGACAAATTACTGATGTTGTACCATTTGCATATTTTATGCTTTGTATTAGTTGTGACGTGCCTTGCTCATGCACAGCTACTAGTGCATTCTTGGATACTTCTTTTGATTGAACCAAATAATTAGTTGTGGTACATAATTGACTATAAGTTTTCTAATTTTGCAGACTATTCGAAGGACCTTCACTCTTATCTGAAATACTGCAAAGATGTTGTTTTTCCTGGGATTGCATATTCAGATGAAGAGAAGCACTTAATAGAGAACTTTCAGGATATGTACAAAGGACGAGAGGTAATGCACCCAACTTGATGTTGTCAACTCTTATTCCTTTTTTGTTTGTATCAAGCAGTAAAATTGTGGTGTGCCTCTTGAAGTGTGCCCCTCATGGATTAAACTTATCTTATTTCACTCCTCCAATTTTTGCCGCATAATTTCTGTTGCTCTATTTTAATGTTTCCTAATGGGCTGGATCAGTTTGCTTTGACGTTATTAGCTGTCTCGTCATTGTGTAAACTCAATATGTATTGTGCACAAGGTAAAAAATTATGTCTCTAGGGGCTCGCTTACGTTGTCATAAGCGCTACCCGACAGCTGAACAAGTAGCCTGGGCGCTTGGTGGTGGTCTAGATGGTTCGTAGGATTTTTCTGAAGAACAGTGAAATTGCAAAAAATTAAAAGATGAAACAAGAAAGTTGCTATTCATAAGAAGTTTTTCATCACATATCCACTGATGTAGCCTTTCTGAACCTTAAGTACAAACCAGTAACAGCCTTGTATTTGAGGAACAAAATCAGCACGGAAATATCGTAAATGATTTTAGAAACCAGCGACAACTGGATTTTGTTTTGTAGCAACTGCCAAATTATATAATTAAAAAGATGAAGAACAAGAATTTTGCTATTCAGAAAAAAAGGCAACATATTTGAACTGAACATTTATACAGATATAGCACCTCGAGGATTATCTACGTCTTTTTGGGTGGCGATTTCTTTTCATTTTCATGGCTAAACCTGTTGCATTGCAGGATGAGGATCCAAAGGCGCACATGGATGAAACACGCACCACAAATGCAGCGAATAAACGAGGCCGGGATGTAACTCTTGTAGGCTCAAGGTGCTTTTCTGCATCATCATCATCAGGGATACGAAGCATCAAGTCGGAAATGGAAGATCATGGATTCTGTTATATGCAGCCAAGGAAGCGGCTAAGATCAGACGGTTATCTCCACTACAGAAGGAAGACAATAACTGGTAGTCTTGCTTGCGTCGGACATGCTGATTATTACATATTGATACGCTCGTTTGCCAAGCTTGCAGAAGTCGATGTTAGGATTATGCATGCTAGCGTGCTAAAACTCGAGCAGAGACTCGCCTGGATAGAAGAACGGATAAGCAGAAGCTTGGATGCCTTACACAGTCTACTCCCTAGCTCAGCAAATGATACTATGGCATGACTTTATTTTACGCCCGCTGCTCAGTTCTAAAAGTCTGACTGATCGTCGGTGATTGGATTACCATGTATTTTCAGTATCAAGTTGTTTTTTCTGATAATCTGAAGCCAGTGTGCGGGCTTACTATCCAGTGCGCTAATGTTTGGGTTGTTTGCAAAATGATGTTAGCTCCTGCCTATTTTCTGTTTGCAATATCTTGACGAGTTCTCTGTTTTGACCTCAGCTCAGAACATACTTATTTTAAAAAAAACTTAGCTCAATGGCGCACACCGAAAGAAACATACATACATGATGAAACTGCACAAAAACCGACCTGAGGGCTTTCCCGGAGAGGACTGTGGCCTGCTGCGCCGCCTCTGCATGAAACCCTGCTGGATACAGGATGTTGTGGTGGTGCGAGCAAATAAGATCGATCGTAAGTCGATGCTCGAGTTGTAGCTGTAGCAGGTTTCATTCTCTACAGTTTGTCAACTTCCAGTTATGTATATCACAAGTAATTCAAAAGCCTCGCAGAAATGCTGTAATTTTTTTGATTCTGTAAGCTGCAAAAACAGTAGCTGAAATCTCATTGCGCATATGTAACAAATCTCGGTGATCTTTTTAAGAACGATTCATGAGATGAAAAGCGAGCTTTATTGATAAATGAAATGTTTTCATACATATATGTTACTTATTGTCTAGGCATAAACCACCAAACGCATGGAATATAAAGAAGAACCGTGATGCACGGTGTTTACAGTTGCAATTACACTCTGCACAATTTGTACATAATGGACAGCAACATGAACAGTTGGGAGTTCCGGTCTCGTTGTGCACCGAAGCTTAGGTAACAAGATCATCAGCAATAGCGCAACAGAGGTTCTTCAGGTCTTCAAAGGCACCATCTTCGAACGAAAAAGAATCCATCCTGTCGGAAATCTCAGCCTCAGAAGCTCGGTCGAAGTCAGCCATGGTGTGATACACAAAGTAGCCACAGCACTCCCAGGCAGAAAGGTAGCAGCCAGTAACCAGGTTTTTTACCTAAAACAGAACATCGGAGATTAATATATGACCATTCCATAAAATGTGTTTTTTAGAAATGGAGCTATATGCTTTAACGAGATTCACCTGCGGAAACAGGAAAACGTTTCTGCCGTTGTTGGAGATCATTAGGCTGTGTGTGGTATTCTTCTCGTGCAGAGCTAAGCATGCTTCATTGACAACGTTGGCAAGTGTGTTTGCATTGTTGCTGGTGAACACGAGAGCTTTTAGAGGGTAATCAACTGTTTCAGACACACGAATGTCCTTCCTATCATATATTGGAACAGTAGATGTAGATTCCACTGGTAAAGAATTAGCAAAGTAACATGCCTGAAATATTTTGCAAAAATAACACCATGAGATTCTCCTAAAGCATCTACTGGAAATTGCTAGCACCTCCACAGCTTCCTATTGCAGAAAACTTTCTATTCACTAGCCTTGGTTTATCTATATCTATATTACTATTAAAAGAGCAAACTTGTTGGGATACATTAAATCTGTACCGTTCAATATCCGATCAAACAATCCAGATCGTCCCAATGTTTGACAACTCAACATTGTCCATTTTGTACCGTTTTGCCCTCCCACCAAATCACATAATACAACAAATCTGCCATTGTACCGGTTCAATATTGTTTGTCTCCTCTCCCGGAACAAACCCCTCCTCCCACGCAAACACATGCCGACGCCTGCCTACCCGCCGCCCACGCCCTGCCTTCGCCGTGTCGCCCGGCCACCCACAAGGCCCCAAGTCACGAACTCTTATCCGGCGGCAGAGCAGACTAGCAGAGCGGAGCGGATCGCGATGAGCGTGGAGTGCTAGCGTTGCACGCGCTCAAGCCCCCGGCGGCCGCCGTCAACGGGCCGTACAATCCAAATCCTTCTCCGATCAGAAGCAGCGGAGGCGGCAGTGCAGACTAGCACAGAGCGGAGCGATCACGATGGGCGTGGAGTGCTGGCGCTTTAAGCTCTCAAGTACCCGGTGGCCGCCGTCAACGGGCGCTGAAAACAATCACGATAGGAAACCCCTCGGAAAAAAACACGCGTGAGAACAGGCCCTGCAGCCCGTCGCCGTCGCGCACACACGCCCGCTGTCCTGCTCGGCCGCGCCGCCGCCCAACGATCGCACGCCATCGCCCTACAAGGCCTCCGCCGCCGCGCCCACACGACGGCGGCGTCAGCGAGTTGGAGACGTCGTTCCTTGACGACAGAGATATCGATGGAATGCTGCTGTTCGAGCAGGTCAGCGCTGAGGCGGAGAACGAGCATCCGGCCAAGGGCGGGCGAGCAGCGGCGCAGTTTGCCCTGGAGGGCCTGCCGACGGTGATGATCGCGGAAGGAGATGTGGTCCGCACCAGCGCGCGCGTGTGGAATGACGGCATCGAGGCTGCAATTTTATCTCTATCAATACTACGCAATCCTTCGTTTCAAAAAATACTACGCAATCCTGCAGTCTTCACTTCTGCATACTCTGCTCTTTGTTATTAAAAAATTGTTGCATGCGATATTTGTAGCATCAATATGATATTAAAAGAAATAAATCTGACTAAAGTATGATCGAAGGTCGAAGGTCGTTCGGTTTTGTTGAGACGTACTGTTCCAGCATGTTGCTATTGCTCAGCAAGAATTATTACGGCTCGGTACCTTTGACGGATGATCTCCAACTATGCATGATTCGTTCTGATTATGATCGAAGGCCAAGTGCTTTCTGATTATCTTCTGTTCTTTCTTAAGTGCTGAAATTTGGCAAGTTTTTGCTTATGGAAATAGGCATTCAAGCCTGTGATGTAAATCCTTTGTCCACAACACTTGCTGAGATCGCAGAAACCCAAACTTACCAAAATATGTTAGGTGATCCCATGGAAATTAACCTGCATTGTATCTCGCAGGCTGCAGCTCTCTTTTCTATTAGCTTATGTACGTGTGATTCTTGGATTAACTCCATTGATAGCAGGGTACGTATTCTTCTAATTCTGCAAATATGTTCAGTAATGTATGTACATTTTGAAGTCAGGCACCAACAACATTTTCCAGGCACATGATCATAGATCCTAACATTACTTTTGAAAAGAGTTGAAAATAAACTTCCAAACTGAACTCAGAGGCCATGTATGGGATAATTCCTTGAGTCGATTGTTTTTCAGAGTATTAATATAATTATGTTCTCGCACATACACATGACCAATGATGGAAGGATTCACGGGACATTCCATGTTGAACAATGATCCTAGCTCTGAAAGATCTTGTCAGTTAAAAGAAAAACCAGTGAGAAACAATTGTAAAATGTATTATTCTGTACATTTTCAACGATGATTTATGGTCGATCTGCGATCTTTACTGGTAGCTTTTTCCAGGGCTTAATGAACTGATTTGAAAATATATATTTTTTAACGATTTCCTATTATTGGTTATCAAACTTCTGAATCCATTCGTTGATTTTATATCGTTCAGTATGAAGTGTTTTGACGGATTATATAGCCGTGCATTGCACATGTGCATGTGTACTACAATCATCTAAGTTATGATTATTTTCAAAACAGTTGGCTTATTAGAGAAAACACATATCTATAAATTGAAATATTTTCTGCTACTTCGAAATGAGTATACGTGCATTGCACGTGCAAATCTACTAGTTTATAACAAAACAATAAAACAAATGCATGGATCTACGGTATCTGCTTTTTAAAATTTTACCCATCATGGCATATTTAAGTAAAAGATAAATAACACCTAATAAACTTTGAAGTATGTTGAAAGCCTGCAGCAATGCATCACAGCACAAAATACATGCTTATAGTCGAATGCTTAGCGAAGATCAGGCCACCAAAGAACTCAATTATTACTCCCATAGTATCGGGCAGACAGTTGCGTATAGCTGATGGCAGGTCAATAGTAAATGTACTTGGTGTAAGTTCAAAACATTAAGCAACATAACAAGAAAATATTACCTGAAAAAACAAGTTGTTTGGCACAATAGATGTACCATCATCAAAGAAAACCCGAAATGCTGCACTGTTTACTTCAGAGGCAATCTTTGTTATCAGCCCAAATATCCTTTTATCCCAAAAGGAAGATAGCCCATTATTTGCATTTGGGACCAAGAAGATGTGACCATATTCAACAGGATATGCCTTCAGAAAAAAATGACCATCAGAAACTCAGAAACATGATGCACATGGCAGCCAGCACTTCTATTTATATTTACATTCACAAAGGGTGTGAGCAAGGTTTGAAGATGCGTACATTCGCAATCAGCAGTACTCCATCCACTGGAGGTGTAGTCGAAGGAATCACCTCCGGTTCATTCTTATCTCCTTCTGCAATGCACAAAAGCAATTCCTCACAGCTTTTAGTGGTGCTTGGCTTCGAGCATCCAAAAGGCTGAGCGATCTTGCCATATTCGTTGAGCAAAAAAGGATTCCACTTATCATTCATCTGAATAACAAAATCCCTTTCACCTTCAATAACCTGTACAGTCATTCAAACCCAATTATTCCAGTGGAGCTCAGGGCATATCATTAACATGATGGATGGCTTAGTATGTTGTTTGGAACCAAAATCCATTACTTAACAAGTTGTTAATGGAATGTCTGGCTGAAAAGAGCTATTAGTCTATTACAGTTATAGCACTGCAACATTCCTTGGCAAGATGGAATAGTGATGTGCTTCAAGATATAGAAAAGTGCAAGCCACTAGTATTTTATCAAATCTTTCCCACCCTTCCTCTCTTATTTCCTGCTGCCATGTTTCCCAGCATCCCCATCCCTTGTACCATATCCGCATAGCCATCAGTATTGACTGTACAGTGAAAGTACTTCTGTTCTACACTTCTAATGAGCGAAGCAACATTGGGAAGAAGTGGGAATGTGAACAATAGTGAAGCTCCTGCCACTTCCTTAGGCAATGTTGCAGGAATATTTAGCTACTATCAGGCCATGTCACTCCACAGTTTGATGGTGGATACTGTGGAGGGAAAGAGGTTAAGTATAAAATTATACTATAAACGTGAATGTGATAATTAGCAAATGCTCAAATGGACACTTAAGCATGGTATTTCCCACTATTATGTAACTTTTTTTTGGCTGTTTTTTCATCTCTTGTGCACAGGCTGACAAATGTTTAAAGTTGCTTTCCTTCTCTACCACAGAAGTACCTTAAGTTTGCAAGCAGTAACATCATATCCCATCAGGCCCTTCCGAGCAAAATCCTCCCACTGTTACAAAGGGAAATCATCTATTACAAATGGTTCTACAATAACTCATAAAAACTGTGTGAACTTTGGCATGATACCAACCTGAGACAGAATGATTGTATCAAGTAAAGTTGGGCTGCCTTGATCAGCATATGTGAAGCTTTTGAGGGCATCATGTTCATGCTGTTCTACACCAAGACGGTAAAGATGTATCTTCACACCTGAAGATCAAGAGAAATTTATGGCTATTACAATGCTACAGTAATATGTTACTGAACATGTGCTGTTATTTTGAGGGTCAAAGGCAAATACACAGCTAGATTTTGTGAAATAAGCTAATGTGCTTCTGTAAAATTATCTAAGAATATTTTGCTATTCTGCAATTTCAGAATCAAGCAGGTGAGCATCATGAATTGTATCTTTGATATAGCTATCTAACTCAGCAGCATACAGAGTTCAAATACGTAGAAGAACAAACAGGTAAGTCCTTTTTGTGATACTGCAATAGAAATTAGTAAAGCATAACAACATATTTAGACAAGAAAGAAAACTAGTTTGTTTTTTGTGACAGCATAGTGTAGAGGATAATCACATTTTTATACAGGCAAAAGATCAAATTTGTAATTCTAGTATTAAAGAATATTATAAACGGACATCCCTAAATGAAAGAAACATTTCAAAGCTCGTACCACCATTGCTTACCTTCAGACTGATCCAGAGCAGAGTTCTTGCCGTGGTAAGAATATCCTCCTCCGAATTTGGTGGCCGACACCATACTTACAACGCTTAATATATGCACTACTAACTGAACTAACTACGATGCTAAAAGCCTACTTCAGACTTGTGCAGCAGCACCACCCCCAGCGAGGTAGGTCAGATCGGAAGGATGCCCCCCTGCAGACGGGAGGGCACCGCGGCCACCGTGGAAAGAAGGCGACGCAAGAAGGAACTTAGGAAAGCGGTGGACGCATTCTCTTCCCCTTCTCGGTGTGACACGGGATCCTTTCCTTAGAGCCGTGGCTGATCTTGTGAAGCCAGCCCTGCCGGACCAGCTATCCACCTTTGCAGGATCAACTTGTTGGTTCTTCTTCTAGGAGCTCCCAGCAAGTTCTTCGGTTATAAAATGTAGTATTTTCGCAGGACAATCTGGACATGCACAAAGCTTTAGCCGATAGAACAGAACATTAACTGAGATCCTGAATAGCAAACAATCTGAAACTGCAAGCATTCATACAATCACATGATATTCCAACGCCACAAAGATTCTCCGTGGGACCACAGTCCGACTTCCGAGCAAGCTAGATAATGATTTCTCATACATGAACTGTTCGGAACCTTTTTGCTCCACGAGCATACAACTATACAAGGGGAATTGCACAAAATCGGAAGCATTCTAGCCTTACATGAACCAAGGGACACATACCGCATCAGAAATCCAGACCTTAATAGATACCCAAACGAAAAGAACACATTTTTGCCCCCCATACATTATCTTGGACAGGAGCAATTTCGAACAAGCCCAGACCGCGAATCGGGCCATGGAACGCAAGAATTTCTCCCCACCCATCACCAATCCCCTCTCTTCTGTCACAAGTCATACCAAACCAAATGCGCATGCTAGACCTCTAGAGGAACGGACCAAATCGACCCACAGATTCTGGTAAAAGGTATCGGATTGTGATCTCGCGGACGCCAAGAAATGATAATACGGGAAGGGGGTCGACCGATCCGTACCGGAAGGAGGCGCTCGCTCGGGGTGTCGTCCGGTCCAGCCAAGAAGAAGAGGAAGAACAAGCGGAGGAGAGAGACGTCTGTGTTGGATCATGTATGCGCCAGCGAAGCCGAGGAAAATAGGCACTTGGCTTCTTCCCCTTCCCCTTCTTCGTCTTCTCTATTTACACATTTTGGTAAAATATTGTTGTACCAGTAGTGTTTTCCCTTCTGTTGTTTGGATAAGTTTTGGTTGAATCTCTATGGATTTATATGATTTCACCAAAAACATATGCAGGTATAAAGTGCAAAAAATAGTGTCCATGATTAAATTGCATTCACCACCGTCGTTCATCTTCTCCCCTCTCATGTACCCTGCTTATCAGGTCTTTTGTCTCTTGGATCTTGCTTAATAATACAATGGATGTGTGCATCCACAGATTCATTTGTTGGGGAATTTAGAACCTTTTATAAAAGAATCATCCGTAATTACAATTGCATTCGGGGATAGGGCTTGAAAAGTTATTCTCAAAATTCAAAATATATGTGAACAAACTAATAGCACTTCTGACAAAAATCTCTAGATTATCGGCAATATTAAACATAAAAGAAAAAATTGTGGAAATGCACGAGATATGACATACTACCGTATGCATGGGCCTCAGCTATTCGGGTTGTTTAATGATAATTTTGTTGTGGTAGGAAGTTGTGTGTCGCGTGGATTGCTTGGATCTGATCGGATTTTGTATTTCTTCGTGTGGTTCCAGGTCTGGCCCTTTTGATTTGGGGTTCTAATCATTGGAGATAGTTGTTACTCTGTTGCATTGGTCCTTTGGGGTCATGACGACTTCTCATATGTCTAATACAACAAGCTCTACTGCAGAAAGTGCACCCCAATAATTGTAGTCGCAAGGTGATCGAAAGACATATGTTTAATTTATTATTTTTAGAGTTCTTTGTACATTATTAGTATATCGATGAAGGTTTTCAGAAAAAAAAGACTTGTGGATTTGAAAATACTGCAACGAGTGGATGAAACGTTGCACCTCATGGTGGAGATATCCAAAGAATTGTTCGACCACCGACTACAGTGAGTAGGGTCGTTGTCACGACATATCAGTAAATTCGACCATAACGACCATGCACATCCACGAGATTAAGCCCTTCCTTATAGCATAGCGTCTCCGTCTCCTCCAGGCATGTGCAGTGTACGGGAAATCAGTTCGCTAGTTCCGCACGAAACAATCCCGGTGCCTCCTTTTTTTTTGAAATGGGTCTCCCGGCCTCTGCATCGTGAAGATGCACACAGCCTTTTCATTAAAAATAAATCGTCTCCAAGTACGTCAGTGCGAGAATCAAAATATTACAAACAAGGGTCTGATAGAGTGGCTACATGAACCAGCCAACGAAACTGAGAGGATCTATGAAGACTACGCATCTTGAAGTCTTCTAGGAAGCAGCCAACCATTGTGGTTGAAAATAGCTCGGACCACCGCCGACAACCGGGAGCATCCAGACTCCATAATCAACCGCTGGTCTTGGGGTAAAAGGAAAGACCACATATGAATCCAGTGCAGTGCGCCATGAACGACCTGCAAAAAATGAGCATCTCTTGTTTTGTTAAAAACCACATCGTTTCTACAATTCCAAATAGCCCAAACAAAAGCACAAGTGCCAATGCGTATGCGTGCCTTTGTTTTCTTATCAATCCCATCCAACCAATGTCCAAACATATTTGCTACACTAGTTGGTGGTGATATGCTGAAAGTAAAATGCATTAGTCTCCAGATATCTTTTGCAAAAGGACAAGAAATAAACAAATGCTCAACCGTTTCATCCGATTGACAGAAAACGCATTTTTTACATCCAGTCCAACGCCTCCTAGCTAGATTGTCTTTAGTCAAAAGTACTTTCCGTTGAAGAAACCACATAAAGATTTTTATCTTCAAAGGGACCTTTAACTTCCAAAGGTATTTGCGAAAAAATGGAGTATGATCATGCATTAAATCTTGGTACATCGAGCTAACAGTAAACTTTTTGTTTGTAGTCAGGTTCCATAAAAACTGATCATCGTCATCGGTTAGCGTAACATCCATGATTCGGTCCACCAAGGACAACCAAGAACTCCATTTTGCTCCGGTCAATGTCCTCCTAAATTCAATATTTAGAGGTGCATTACCTAGCACATGCGCCACCATAACATTCTTATGGCGTGCAATATTGAACAGCGTGGGATATTGAATAGCTAGGGGCAGATCACCAAGCCAAGTATCTTCCCAAAACCGAGTACGCAGGCCATTACCTACGCTAAAATGTCCTCGCTGAAAGAAATCCTTCTTAACCGTCATCAACCCCTTCCAAAAGGGTGAATCTGTAGGATTAGGTTCGACTTGGGATAAAATTTTGTTGTTTAAGTATTTGTTGCACAACAACTCGTGCCAAACACCATCTTCGCAAAGAATTTTAAAAAGCCATTTTGGTGGGGAAATGTTAAAATTTTAGGCATTTACTTAGTAATAAACTGGCAAGGCTAGAATAGCATTTATATTTTTTTTAGTGGATGGAATAGTACGTTGGTGTATGCATGGAGTTTGTAGTTTTTTTCGCAATAATAAACTTTTCATGTTTCCTGGATATCAACTTCCCGACTTACAAATAGAGATCTCAGAGCTTCATAATGATTGTTAGTGACTAAACAAGGCTTTAACATTTGGGGGAACTTTTGCGCCAGGCAGCATTACAAATTTAACAAACAATCCATGAGTATCTTCCACCGAAAATACTGATTTTCTACTAGTACCTTTGGATTGTCCAGTAAGCATATTCTCATGCTTTCTTACACAAACATAGAGTTCCGACAGAGACTATTCTAGGACATCTCATTATGTTTCAAACATTCAACCAAGACAAAGTTGCACTTCTTTCTTTCTTTTTTTCGCACGGATGATGCTCAGTAACTTCTCTTTAGCATTGCAACTAGATTTGTATTTAAAGCAATATATTATAGTATGCTATATCTTAAGGAAAGTATAGAAGTACAATAATGTCAACGTATATTCGATAACAGATGTGCATGTCAATCGTAGGGATTCCTCTTGAGTTTAGAACAGATGTAATTAGGTGATATGATCAAGAAATCAAGTTTATGTTTCAGCTCTATAAAACTTGGGTACAACATTATTTTGATAGAATACGTGTTTAGGTTGTGTTTGTGTATTGCTGTAATATGTAACCTGTCCGTGTATGTACTCATGTCAATATATATACAGGACCCCACCCACGTTCGGGTGTGTGCGTCTCACCCCAGAAACCTAGCTTTCCTATTGTTTCACATGGTATCAGCCTGATCGATCCGATCTCATCATGTCTTCTGCCGCCGCCGACTCTTCGGTCTCCTCTGCGTTCTCCTCGGCGCCGTCTGCTGCCGATCTCGCGACGCTCAAGCCGCCGTCCTCCATGACCACGGCCGCCGGCTCTTCCTCCTCCGGGCCGGTGCACTTTGGCCATCTGATCAAGACCACACTCTCCGCTGAAACTCACCTGCTATGGCGTGCCCAGGTCGTCTCCTTGCTGCGGAGCAACCTTCTTCATGGGTACGTTGAGGGCTCGTTCTCCTGCCCCTCCTCTACCACTAAGGATGGTGCTGGTACAGAGACTCAGCCCAACCCAGCCTTTGCGGCTTGGGTGCAACAAGATCAGGCCATCTTGTCGGCCTTCCACTCGTCGTCGTCGCCGGCCGTTGGCGCCATGATTATGTTTGCAGAAACTTCTGCCCAGGCGTGGTCCATCATCAACCGCACCTTCGCTGCGCAGTCCTCTGCTCGCTCCTCACATCTTCGTGCCGAGCTGGGCAAGGCTAAAAAGCTTGACTCCTCCATCGCCGTCTTCTTCAACAAGATCAAGACCCTCGCGGATACCCTTGCCTCCATCGGGCAGCCGCTCCGTACAGCGGAGTTTAACAACTACGTTCTTGATGGCCTTGATGAAGAGTACGACGCCATTGTCGAGCTTGCCCGTGACCGCGACGTCCCTATGCCGTCGCATGACCTCTATGCCCGTCTTCTGTCGACGGAACAGCGCGTGGACAGTCGCCGCGCCATGGCCCATCAGGCTAACGTGGCCCGCTTCGGCAAGTCCTACAAGCCAGCGCACACCGGGGCGCCTGCATCATCTTTCCGCCCCGGCCCGCCTCCGCCAAAGTCTCCTGCCAGCTTCGTCTCCAAGCCAGCTCACACTGGTGGCGGCGCACTCTCTGGTGGTCGGCAGGACTTCCGCTCGGACTGGCGCTCTGATGGTCGCGGTGATTCGCGCGCGAGTGCTCCGCGTACAGCTACCATATGTCAGCTGTGTGATGAACCAGGACATGTCTCTGCGCGCTGCTTCAAAAGGTTCAATAAAACCTTCCTCGGCATGTACAATGATGGTCGTTTCCTTGACCGTCAGTTGGCCATGGCGAATCATGTGTACGGGCCTTCTGCTCAACCCCAGGGACAGACCTCCTCTTTCCCGGTTGATCCTACATGGTACATGGACTCGGGAGCGACGGATCACTTCGCTAAGGAGATGGAGAAGCTGCACATGAGGGAGGCCTACCATGGACATGAAAAGGTCCATACCGCCGACGGTTCAGGTATGCGTATACTTCATGTTGGTCAAGCAATCCTTCCTACTTCTTCCTCTAGGCCGCTTTATCTCCGCAATATCCTTCATGTCCCTGATGTCACTAAAAATTTGTTGTCTGTTCGTAAATTATCTCATGATAATAATGTTCTCGTTGAGTTTCATCCTAACAGTGTTTTTGTTAAGGACTTGGACACGAGGGCAATAATTCTTAGAGGTCGCTGGCGTGGTGGTCTGTATGCGCTTGATGTTCCTGCGGTTAAACAAGTTCTCAGTGTTGTTAAAGCTTCATCCTCGCAGTGGCATGCTCGCTTAGGCCACCCCTCCTCCCAGATTGTTCAACATATTTTGAGTCGTAATGAGCTTCCCACAGTGTCCAATAAAATAAATTTAGTGTGTGATGCCTGTCAGCAAGGCAAGAGTCATCAGCTTCCTTTTTCGCTTTCTCAGCATGTAACAACTGCTCCTTTAGAGCTTATTTATTCAGATGTGTGGGGCCCTGCCCAAACTTCAGTCAGTGGTCATAATTATTATGTCAGCTTTGTGGATGCTTATAGTCGCTTTACATGGTTATATCTTATTAAACGTAAGAGTGATGTTTTTAATGTCTTCTTGCAATTTCAGTCCCATGTTGAGCGTCTTCTTAATCATAAAATTATACATGTTCAGTCTGACTGGGGTGGTGAGTATATCAAACTCGACGCCTTTTTTCAGAAGATAGGTATCTCTCATCGTGTATCATGCCCCCACACACATCAACAAAATGGTAGTGCTAAACATCGTCATATTGTTGAGACTGGTCTAGCTCTCCTTGCGCATGCTTCCATCCCTTTTCGATTCTGGAGTGACGCATTTACTACCGCATGTTTTCTTATTAACCGCATGCCCACTCGAGTCATTAATATGCAAACTCCGCTAGAACACTTGCTTGGTGAGACACCAGACTACACATTTTTTAAAGTGTTTGGGTGTGCATGTTGGCCCAATCTCCGTCCTTATAATCGCCACAAACTGGAGTTTCGTTCCAAAAAATGTGTCTTCCTAGGGTATAGTCCCCTTCACAAAGGATACAAATGTCTCCATGTTCCCTCTAACCGTGTCTACATCAGTCGTGATGTTGTCTTTGATGAACTTGTTTTCCCCTTTTCTAATTTACCATCCACCGAGTCGTCATCATGTTCTCCTAATTTTCCTGTCTCGCTTGACCAATTTGAAGATTATGCGCATGCTCCGGCTTTGCTTCCTAACCATGGTGCAGGTACTGGGCGTGGTGTGCGGCTTGAAATTCTAGACGAAAATTCGTCACTGCCTACCGTCGATCCGGCCGCTGGCACTCTGGACGTTGATCGCATGCAGCCGGCCACTGGCACTCTGGACGTTGATTGCATGCAGCCGCATGCATCCTTTGCTCCATCACGTGAACCCAGTTCACCACTGGTACACACGGGCACTGGTCTGTCTTCGGCGCGTCCTGCTGCGCCAGACACTGCGTCGCCTGCCACTCCATCGACACCAGCCTCCACCGGATCCTCTGCATCGCCCGCTGCTGTGATCCCGTTTGTACTTGAGCAAGCACCGTCACCTGCTTCAGGTGCCATGTTGCCGTCTACCGTGTTGCCTGCAGAAAACAGTACGACGCTGCTGGAACCTGTTGTTCCTCTGCCTCCTAACAGTCTACGGCCTGTCACTCGTGGTCTCCGTGGCATTCACCAACGGAAGCTACGTACAGATGGTACAGTTGCATGGTTAGCTACATGTATGACTCAAGCGACTGCTGATCCGACAGCTGAGCCTCGTCATTTTCGTGCTGCCTTGAGTATTCCTCACTGGCGCGAAGCTATGGAAACGGAATTTGATGCTTTGATCAAGAATGGTACTTGGCAACTGACTCCTCCTCGGCATGGTATTAATATTATTGATTCTAAATGGGTTTTCAAAGTGAAGCGTCATGCCAATGGTACCATCGAGAGGTATAAAGCTAGACTGGTTGCTAAAGGATTTAACCAGCGTTATGGGTTGGACTATGAGGATACATTCAGTCCAGTGGTCAAACCTACAACCATTCGTCTGCTTCTCTCGCTTGCTGTGACTCATGGTTGGTGTATGAGGCAACTAGATATTCAGAATGCCTTTCTGAATGGTGTTCTTGATGAGGAGGTTTTCATGCGCCAGCCTCCTGGTTTTGAGGATGCTGCACGACCGGATCATCTTTGTCGTTTGGTCAAGGCCATTTATGGTCTCAAACAGGCCCCTCGTGCATGGCATGCTCGTCTTGCTACCGTGTTACGACAACATGGTTTTCTGGAGTCCACTGCTGATACATCTCTATTTATTCTTCAGCGGTCTGATATTACTATGTATCTTCTGGTTTATGTCGATGATATTATTGTCCTCAGCTCTTCATCACAGGCTATTGATAGACTGATTCTTGGACTTCGCCAGGAGTTTGCGGTCAAGGATCTTGGTCCTCTTCACTATTTTTTGGGCATTGAGGTTGCTCGACGGTCTGGTGGTCTCACAATGACACAACGCAAGTATGCACTTGATCTTCTTCGACGCGCTGGTATGTTAAAGTGCAAGCCCGCCGACACTCCTATGTCTGTTGTTACTAAACTATTCCCTGCTGATAGTCCGTCCTTAAGTGATGAAGATGCCACTACCTATCGGAGTATTGTTGGAGGTTTACAGTATCTTACACTCACGAGACCTGATTTGTCGTTTGCTGTTAATCGTGTGTGTCAGTTTCTTCATGCCCCCACTGAACAACACCAGTCAGCTGTCAAGAGGATCTTGCGGTTTGTTAATGGTTCTCTTGATCATGGACTTCTTCTTCGACCCGCTGCATCTAGCTCTATTGATGTGTATTCTGATGCTGATTGGGCAGGAGATGTTGCAGACAGGCGATCAACGGGGGGCTATGCTCTCTTTCATGGTGAGAATTTGATTGCCTGGAGTTCTCGTAAGCAGGCTACTGTGTCTCGCTCTAGCACAGAGTCTGAATATAAGGCTGTTGCTAATGCTACAGCGGAGTTGATTTGGGTTGAGGCGTTGCTTAAGGAACTTGGAGTTCGTTATGAGTCCCCACCTACTTTGTGGTGTGACAATATTGGTGCTACATTTCTTGCCTCCAATCCAGTATTTCATGCACGGACAAAGCATATTGAAGTGGATTTTCATTTTGTTCGTGAGAGAGTAGCTCAGAAGTTATTACACATTCGTTTTGTTGCTTCCAGAGATCAGCCTGCCGATATCTTCACCAAACCGCTGCCACTTCCAATGTTTCAGGAGTGCAAGCGCAATCTCCATATGTTCTCCATAGTTGAGATTGAGGGAGGCTGATAGAATACGTGTTTAGGTTGTGTTTGTGTATTGCTGTAATATGTAACCTGTCCGTGTATGTACTCATGTCAATATATATACAGGACCCCACCCACGTTCAGGTGTGTGCGTCTCACCCCAGAAACCTAGCTTTCCTATTGTTTCACATATTTGACCTCTGTGATTCTGTAATAACATTGCCCACGTGCCTACAAGAGAAAAATACTTTCCTGGATCAACGTGCATTTTAGAAATGCATGAAAAGTTGGAATATAAGTACAAACATGAATTTAGTAGTTTAACATGTACATATTTGATTATTATGATATTTAATGTTAATGGTTGTATGACTTTGAAGATATCATCTTTCATGAATTTATACATTTTTTGCCAATCTTAGTTTTTATTACTGGAGTATCTTACATAAAAGACATGTCTAGAAATTTAAAATTATAATTTTTAACCATTTTTTTGCTGTGAATAGTTTTGTCTTCTCCATTTTTTTAGTTTTATTATTCTTTATATTGAGAACTATTACAATTGTGAAAATTATTTGGGATGCATTTGTTGAGTCTATTTTCCATGGACAAATTACTGATGTTGTACCATTTGCATATTTTATGCTTTGTATTAGTTGTGACGTGCCTTGCTCATGCACAGCTACTAGTGCATTCTTGGATACTTCTTTTGATTGAACCAAATAATTAGTTGTGGTACATAATTGACTATAAGTTTTCTAATTTTGCAGACTATTCGAAGGACCTTCACTCTTATCTGAAATACTGCAAAGATGTTGTTTTTCCTGGGATTGCATATTCAGATGAAGAGAAGCACTTAATAGAGAACTTTCAGGATATGTACAAAGGACGAGAGGTAATGCACCCAACTTGATGTTGTCAACTCTTATTCCTTTTTTGTTTGTATCAAGCAGTAAAATTGTGGTGTGCCTCTTGAAGTGTGCCCCTCATGGATTAAACTTATCTTATTTCACTCCTCCAATTTTTGCCGCATAATTTCTGTTGCTCTATTTTAATGTTTCCTAATGGGCTGGATCAGTTTGCTTTGACGTTATTAGCTGTCTCGTCATTGTGTAAACTCAATATGTATTGTGCACAAGGTAAAAAATTATGTCTCTAGGGGCTCGCTTACGTTGTCATAAGCGCTACCCGACAGCTGAACAAGTAGCCTGGGCGCTTGGTGGTGGTCTAGATGGTTCGTAGGATTTTTCTGAAGAACAGTGAAATTGCAAAAAATTAAAAGATGAAACAAGAAAGTTGCTATTCATAAGAAGTTTTTCATCACATATCCACTGATGTAGCCTTTCTGAACCTTAAGTACAAACCAGTAACAGCCTTGTATTTGAGGAACAAAATCAGCACGGAAATATCGTAAATGATTTTAGAAACCAGCGACAACTGGATTTTGTTTTGTAGCAACTGCCAAATTATATAATTAAAAAGATGAAGAACAAGAATTTTGCTATTCAGAAAAAAAGGCAACATATTTGAACTGAACATTTATACAGATATAGCACCTCGAGGATTATCTACGTCTTTTTGGGTGGCGATTTCTTTTCATTTTCATGGCTAAACCTGTTGCATTGCAGGATGAGGATCCAAAGGCGCACATGGATGAAACACGCACCACAAATGCAGCGAATAAACGAGGCCGGGATGTAACTCTTGTAGGCTCAAGGTGCTTTTCTGCATCATCATCATCAGGGATACGAAGCATCAAGTCGGAAATGGAAGATCATGGATTCTGTTATATGCAGCCAAGGAAGCGGCTAAGATCAGACGGTTATCTCCACTACAGAAGGAAGACAATAACTGGTAGTCTTGCTTGCGTCGGACATGCTGATTATTACATATTGATACGCTCGTTTGCCAAGCTTGCAGAAGTCGATGTTAGGATTATGCATGCTAGCGTGCTAAAACTCGAGCGGAGACTCGCCTGGATAGAAGAACGGATAAGCAGAAGCTTGGATGCCTTACACAGTCTACTCCCTAGCTCAGCAAATGATACTATGGCATGACTTTATTTTACGCCCGCTGCTCAGTTCTAAAAGTCTGACTGATCGTCGGTGATTGGATTACCATGTATTTTCAGTATCAAGTTGTTTTTTCTGATAATCTGAAGCCAGTGTGCGGGCTTACTATCCAGTGCGCTAATGTTTGGGTTGTTTGCAAAATGATGTTAGCTCCTGCCTATTTTCTGTTTGCAATATCTTGACGAGTTCTCTGTTTTGACCTCAGCTCAGAACATACTTATTTTAAAAAAAACTTAGCTCAATGGCGCACACCGAAAGAAACATACATACATGATGAAACTGCACAAAAACCGACCTGAGGGCTTTCCCGGAGAGGACTGTGGCCTGCTGCGCCGCCTCTGCATGAAACCCTGCTGGATACAGGATGTTGTGGTGGTGCGAGCAAATAAGATCGATCGTAAGTCGATGCTCGAGTTGTAGCTGTAGCAGGTTTCATTCTCTACAGTTTGTCAACTTCCAGTTATGTATATCACAAGTAATTCAAAAGCCTCGCAGAAATGCTGTAATTTTTTTGATTCTGTAAGCTGCAAAAACAGTAGCTGAAATCTCATTGCGCATATGTAACAAATCTCGGTGATCTTTTTAAGAACGATTCATGAGATGAAAAGCGAGCTTTATTGATAAATGAAATGTTTTCATACATATATGTTACTTATTGTCTAGGCATAAACCACCAAACGCATGGAATATAAAGAAGAACCGTGATGCACGGTGTTTACAGTTGCAATTACACTCTGCACAATTTGTACATAATGGACAGCAACATGAACAGTTGGGAGTTCCGGTCTCGTTGTGCACCGAAGCTTAGGTAACAAGATCATCAGCAATAGCGCAACAGAGGTTCTTCAGGTCTTCAAAGGCACCATCTTCGAACGAAAAAGAATCCATCCTGTCGGAAATCTCAGCCTCAGAAGCTCGGTCGAAGTCAGCCATGGTGTGATACACAAAGTAGCCACAGCACTCCCAGGCAGAAAGGTAGCAGCCAGTAACCAGGTTTTTTACCTAAAACAGAACATCGGAGATTAATATATGACCATTCCATAAAATGTGTTTTTTAGAAATGGAGCTATATGCTTTAACGAGATTCACCTGCGGAAACAGGAAAACGTTTCTGCCGTTGTTGGAGATCATTAGGCTGTGTGTGGTATTCTTCTCGTGCAGAGCTAAGCATGCTTCATTGACAACGTTGGCAAGTGTGTTTGCATTGTTGCTGGTGAACACGAGAGCTTTTAGAGGGTAATCAACTGTTTCAGACACACGAATGTCCTTCCTATCATATATTGGAACAGTAGATGTAGATTCCACTGGTAAAGAATTAGCAAAGTAACATGCCTGAAATATTTTGCAAAAATAACACCATGAGATTCTCCTAAAGCATCTACTGGAAATTGCTAGCACCTCCACAGCTTCCTATTGCAGAAAACTTTCTATTCACTAGCCTTGGTTTATCTATATCTATATTACTATTAAAAGAGCAAACTTGTTGGGATACATTAAATCTGTACCGTTCAATATCCGATCAAACAACCCAGATCGTCCCAATGTTTGACAACTCAACATTGTCCATTTTGTACCGTTTTGCCCTCCCACCAAATCACATAATACAACAAATCTGCCATTGTACCGGTTCAATATTGTTTGTCTCCTCTCCCGGAACAAACCCCTCCTCCCACGCAAACACATGCCGACGCCTGTCTACCCGCCGCCCACGCCCTGCCTTCGCCGTGTCGCCCGGCCACCCACAAGGCCCCAAGTCACGAACTCTTATCCGGCGGCAGAGCAGACTAGCAGAGCGGAGCGGATCGCGATGAGCGTGGAGTGCTAGCGTTGCACGCGCTCAAGCCCCCGGCGGCCGCCGTCAACGGGCCGTACAATCCAAATCCTTCTCCGATCAGAAGCAGCGGAGGCGGCAGTGCAGACTAGCACAGAGCGGAGCGATCACGATGGGCGTGGAGTGCTGGCGCTTTAAGCTCTCAAGTACCCGGTGGCCGCCGTCAACGGGCGCTGAAAACAATCACGATAGGAAACCCCTCGGAAAAAAACACGCGTGAGAACAGGCCCTGCAGCCCGTCGCCGTCGCGCACACACGCCCGCTGTCCTGCTCGGCCGCGCCGCCGCCCAACGATCGCACGCCATCGCCCTACAAGGCCTCCGCCGCCGCGCCCACACGACGGCGGCGTCAGCGAGTTGGAGACGTCGTTCCTTGACGACAGAGATATCGATGGAATGCTGCTGTTCGAGCAGGTCAGCGCTGAGGCGGAGAACGAGCATCCGGCCAAGGGCGGGCGAGCAGCGGCGCAGTTTGCCCTGGAGGGCCTGCCGACGGTGATGATCGCGGAAGGAGATGTGGTCCGCACCAGCGCGCGCGTGTGGAATGACGGCATCGAGGCTGCAATTTTATCTCTATCAATACTACGCAATCCTTCGTTTCAAAAAATACTACGCAATCCTGCAGTCTTCACTTCTGCATACTCTGCTCTTTGTTATTAAAAAATTGTTGCATGCGATATTTGTAGCATCAATATGATATTAAAAGAAATAAATCTGACTAAAGTATGATCGAAGGTCGAAGGTCGTTCGGTTTTGTTGAGACGTACTGTTCCAGCATGTTGCTATTGCTCAGCAAGAATTATTACGGCTCGGTACCTTTGACGGATGATCTCCAACTATGCATGATTCGTTCTGATTATGATCGAAGGCCAAGTGCTTTCTGATTATCTTCTGTTCTTTCTTAAGTGCTGAAATTTGGCAAGTTTTTGCTTATGGAAATAGGCATTCAAGCCTGTGATGTAAATCCTTTGTCCACAACACTTGCTGAGATCGCAGAAACCCAAACTTACCAAAATATGTTAGGTGATCCCATGGAAATTAACCTGCATTGTATCTCGCAGGCTGCAGCTCTCTTTTCTATTAGCTTATGTACGTGTGATTCTTGGATTAACTCCATTGATAGCAGGGTACGTATTCTTCTAATTCTGCAAATATGTTCAGTAATGTATGTACATTTTGAAGTCAGGCACCAACAACATTTTCCAGGCACATGATCATAGATCCTAACATTACTTTTGAAAAGAGTTGAAAATAAACTTCCAAACTGAACTCAGAGGCCATGTATGGGATAATTCCTTGAGTCGATTGTTTTTCAGAGTATTAATATAATTATGTTCTCGCACATACACATGACCAATGATGGAAGGATTCACGGGACATTCCATGTTGAACAATGATCCTAGCTCTGAAAGATCTTGTCAGTTAAAAGAAAAACCAGTGAGAAACAATTGTAAAATGTATTATTCTGTACATTTTCAACGATGATTTATGGTCGATCTGCGATCTTTACTGGTAGCTTTTTCCAGGGCTTAATGAACTGATTTGAAAATATATATTTTTTAACGATTTCCTATTATTGGTTATCAAACTTCTGAATCCATTCGTTGATTTTATATCGTTCAGTATGAAGTGTTTTGACGGATTATATAGCCGTGCATTGCACATGTGCATGTGTACTACAATCATCTAAGTTATGATTATTTTCAAAACAGTTGGCTTATTAGAGAAAACACATATCTATAAATTGAAATATTTTCTGCTACTTCGAAATGAGTATACGTGCATTGCACGTGCAAATCTACTAGTTTATAACAAAACAATAAAACAAATGCATGGATCTACGGTATCTGCTTTTTAAAATTTTACCCATCATGGCATATTTAAGTAAAAGATAAATAACACCTAATAAACTTTGAAGTATGTTGAAAGCCTGCAGCAATGCATCACAGCACAAAATACATGCTTATAGTCGAATGCTTAGCGAAGATCAGGCCACCAAAGAACTCAATTATTACTCCCATAGTATCGGGCAGACAGTTGCGTATAGCTGATGGCAGGTCAATAGTAAATGTACTTGGTGTAAGTTCAAAACATTAAGCAACATAACAAGAAAATATTACCTGAAAAAACAAGTTGTTTGGCACAATAGATGTACCATCATCAAAGAAAACCCGAAATGCTGCACTGTTTACTTCAGAGGCAATCTTTGTTATCAGCCCAAATATCCTTTTATCCCAAAAGGAAGATAGCCCATTATTTGCATTTGGGACCAAGAAGATGTGACCATATTCAACAGGATATGCCTTCAGAAAAAAATGACCATCAGAAACTCAGAAACATGATGCACATGGCAGCCAGCACTTCTATTTATATTTACATTCACAAAGGGTGTGAGCAAGGTTTGAAGATGCGTACATTCGCAATCAGCAGTACTCCATCCACTGGAGGTGTAGTCGAAGGAATCACCTCCGGTTCATTCTTATCTCCTTCTGCAATGCACAAAAGCAATTCCTCACAGCTTTTAGTGGTGCTTGGCTTCGAGCATCCAAAAGGCTGAGCGATCTTGCCATATTCGTTGAGCAAAAAAGGATTCCACTTATCATTCATCTGAATAACAAAATCCCTTTCACCTTCAATAACCTGTACAGTCATTCAAACCCAATTATTCCAGTGGAGCTCAGGGCATATCATTAACATGATGGATGGCTTAGTATGTTGTTTGGAACCAAAATCCATTACTTAACAAGTTGTTAATGGAATGTCTGGCTGAAAAGAGCTATTAGTCTATTACAGTTATAGCACTGCAACATTCCTTGGCAAGATGGAATAGTGATGTGCTTCAAGATATAGAAAAGTGCAAGCCACTAGTATTTTATCAAATCTTTCCCACCCTTCCTCTCTTATTTCCTGCTGCCATGTTTCCCAGCATCCCCATCCCTTGTACCATATCCGCATAGCCATCAGTATTGACTGTACAGTGAAAGTACTTCTGTTCTACACTTCTAATGAGCGAAGCAACATTGGGAAGAAGTGGGAATGTGAACAATAGTGAAGCTCCTGCCACTTCCTTAGGCAATGTTGCAGGAATATTTAGCTACTATCAGGCCATGTCACTCCACAGTTTGATGGTGGATACTGTGGAGGGAAAGAGGTTAAGTATAAAATTATACTATAAACGTGAATGTGATAATTAGCAAATGCTCAAATGGACACTTAAGCATGGTATTTCCCACTATTATGTAACTTTTTTTTGGCTGTTTTTTCATCTCTTGTGCACAGGCTGACAAATGTTTAAAGTTGCTTTCCTTCTCTACCACAGAAGTACCTTAAGTTTGCAAGCAGTAACATCATATCCCATCAGGCCCTTCCGAGCAAAATCCTCCCACTGTTACAAAGGGAAATCATCTATTACAAATGGTTCTACAATAACTCATAAAAACTGTGTGAACTTTGGCATGATACCAACCTGAGACAGAATGATTGTATCAAGTAAAGTTGGGCTGCCTTGATCAGCATATGTGAAGCTTTTGAGGGCATCATGTTCATGCTGTTCTACACCAAGACGGTAAAGATGTATCTTCACACCTGAAGATCAAGAGAAATTTATGGCTATTACAATGCTACAGTAATATGTTACTGAACATGTGCTGTTATTTTGAGGGTCAAAGGCAAATACACAGCTAGATTTTGTGAAATAAGCTAATGTGCTTCTGTAAAATTATCTAAGAATATTTTGCTATTCTGCAATTTCAGAATCAAGCAGGTGAGCATCATGAATTGTATCTTTGATATAGCTATCTAACTCAGCAGCATACAGAGTTCAAATACGTAGAAGAACAAACAGGTAAGTCCTTTTTGTGATACTGCAATAGAAATTAGTAAAGCATAACAACATATTTAGACAAGAAAGAAAACTAGTTTGTTTTTTGTGACAGCATAGTGTAGAGGATAATCACATTTTTATACAGGCAAAAGATCAAATTTGTAATTCTAGTATTAAAGAATATTATAAACGGACATCCCTAAATGAAAGAAACATTTCAAAGCTCGTACCACCATTGCTTACCTTCAGACTGATCCAGAGCAGAGTTCTTGCCGTGGTAAGAATATCCTCCTCCGAATTTGGTGGCCGACACCATACTTACAACGCTTAATATATGCACTACTAACTGAACTAACTACGATGCTAAAAGCCTACTTCAGACTTGTGCAGCAGCACCACCCCCAGCGAGGTAGGTCAGATCGGAAGGATGCCCCCCTGCAGACGGGAGGGCACCGCGGCCACCGTGGAAAGAAGGCGACGCAAGAAGGAACTTAGGAAAGCGGTGGACGCATTCTCTTCCCCTTCTCGGTGTGACACGGGATCCTTTCCTTAGAGCCGTGGCTGATCTTGTGAAGCCAGCCCTGCCGGACCAGCTATCCACCTTTGCAGGATCAACTTGTTGGTTCTTCTTCTAGGAGCTCCCAGCAAGTTCTTCGGTTATAAAATGTAGTATTTTCGCAGGACAATCTGGACATGCACAAAGCTTTAGCCGATAGAACAGAACATTAACTGAGATCCTGAATAGCAAACAATCTGAAACTGCAAGCATTCATACAATCACATGATATTCCAACGCCACAAAGATTCTCCGTGGGACCACAGTCCGACTTCCGAGCAAGCTAGATAATGATTTCTCATACATGAACTGTTCGGAACCTTTTTGCTCCACGAGCATACAACTATACAAGGGGAATTGCACAAAATCGGAAGCATTCTAGCCTTACATGAACCAAGGGACACATACCGCATCAGAAATCCAGACCTTAATAGATACCCAAACGAAAAGAACACATTTTTGCCCCCCATACATTATCTTGGACAGGAGCAATTTCGAACAAGCCCAGACCGCGAATCGGGCCATGGAACGCAAGAATTTCTCCCCACCCATCACCAATCCCCTCTCTTCTGTCACAAGTCATACCAAACCAAATGCGCATGCTAGACCTCTAGAGGAACGGACCAAATCGACCCACAGATTCTGGTAAAAGGTATCGGATTGTGATCTCGCGGACGCCAAGAAATGATAATACGGGAAGGGGGTCGACCGATCCGTACCGGAAGGAGGCGCTCGCTCGGGGTGTCGTCCGGTCCAGCCAAGAAGAAGAGGAAGAACAAGCGGAGGAGAGAGACGTCTGTGTTGGATCATGTATGCGCCAGCGAAGCCGAGGAAAATAGGCACTTGGCTTCTTCCCCTTCCCCTTCTTCGTCTTCTCTATTTACACATTTTGGTAAAATATTGTTGTACCAGTAGTGTTTTCCCTTCTGTTGTTTGGATAAGTTTTGGTTGAATCTCTATGGATTTATATGATTTCACCAAAAACATATGCAGGTATAAAGTGCAAAAAATAGTGTCCATGATTAAATTGCATTCACCACCGTCGTTCATCTTCTCCCCTCTCATGTACCCTGCTTATCAGGTCTTTTGTCTCTTGGATCTTGCTTAATAATACAATGGATGTGTGCATCCACAGATTCATTTGTTGGGGAATTTAGAACCTTTTATAAAAGAATCATCCGTAATTACAATTGCATTCGGGGATAGGGCTTGAAAAGTTATTCTCAAAATTCAAAATATATGTGAACAAACTAATAGCACTTCTGACAAAAATCTCTAGATTATCGGCAATATTAAACATAAAAGAAAAAATTGTGGAAATGCACGAGATATGACATACTACCGTATGCATGGGCCTCAGCTATTCGGGTTGTTTAATGATAATTTTGTTGTGGTAGGAAGTTGTGTGTCGCGTGGATTGCTTGGATCTGATCGGATTTTGTATTTCTTCGTGTGGTTCCAGGTCTGGCCCTTTTGATTTGGGGTTCTAATCATTGGAGATAGTTGTTACTCTGTTGCATTGGTCCTTTGGGGTCATGACGACTTCTTATATGTCTAATACAACAAGCTCTACTGCAGAAAGTGCACCCCAATAATTGTAGTCGCAAGGTGATCGAAAGACATATGTTTAATTTATTATTTTTAGAGTTCTTTGTACATTATTAGTATATCGATGAAGGTTTTCAGAAAAAAAAGACTTGTGGATTTGAAAATACTGCAACGAGTGGATGAAACGTTGCACCTCATGGTGGAGATATCCAAAGAATTGTTCGACCACCGACTACAGTGAGTAGGGTCGTTGTCACGACATATCAGTAAATTCGACCATAACGACCATGCACATCCACGAGATTAAGCCCTTCCTTATAGCATAGCGTCTCCGTCTCCTCCAGGCATGTGCAGTGTACGGGAAATCAGTTCGCTAGTTCCGCACGAAACAATCCCGGTGCCTCCTTTTTTTTTGAAATGGGTCTCCCGGCCTCTGCATCGTGAAGATGCACACAGCCTTTTCATTAAAAATAAATCGTCTCCAAGTACGTCAGTGCGAGAATCAAAATATTACAAACAAGGGTCTGATAGAGTGGCTACATGAACCAGCCAACGAAACTGAGAGGATCTATGAAGACTACGCATCTTGAAGTCTTCTAGGAAGCAGCCAACCATTGTGGTTGAAAATAGCTCGGACCACCGCCGACAACCGGGAGCATCCAGACTCCATAATCAACCGCTGGTCTTGGGGTAAAAGGAAAGACCACATATGAATCCAGTGCAGTGCGCCATGAACGACCTGCAAAAAATGAGCATCTCTTGTTTTGTTAAAAACCACATCGTTTCTACAATTCCAAATAGCCCAAACAAAAGCACAAGTGCCAATGCGTATGCGTGCCTTTGTTTTCTTATCAATCCCATCCAACCAATGTCCAAACATATTTGCTACACTAGTTGGTGGTGATATGCTGAAAGTAAAATGCATTAGTCTCCAGATATCTTTTGCAAAAGGACAAGAAATAAACAAATGCTCAACCGTTTCATCCGATTGACAGAAAACGCATTTTTTACATCCAGTCCAACGCCTCCTAGCTAGATTGTCTTTAGTCAAAAGTACTTTCCGTTGAAGAAACCACATAAAGATTTTTATCTTCAAAGGGACCTTTAACTTCCAAAGGTATTTGCGAAAAAATGGAGTATGATCATGCATTAAATCTTGGTACATCGAGCTAACAGTAAACTTTTTGTTTGTAGTCAGGTTCCATAAAAACTGATCATCGTCATCGGTTAGCGTAACATCCATGATTCGGTCCACCAAGGACAACCAAGAACTCCATTTTGCTCCGGTCAATGTCCTCCTAAATTCAATATTTAGAGGTGCATTACCTAGCACATGCGCCACCATAACATTTTATGGCGTGCAATATTGAACAGCGTGGGATATTGAATAGCTAGGGGCAGATCACCAAGCCAAGTATCTTCCCAAAACCGAGTACGCAGGCCATTACCTACGCTAAAATGTCCTCGCTGAAAGAAATCCTTCTTAACCGTCATCAACCCCTTCCAAAAGGGTGAATCTGTAGGATTAGGTTCGACTTGGGATAAAATTTTGTTGTTTAAGTATTTGTTGCACAACAACTCGTGCCAAACACCATCTTCGCAAAGAATTTTAAAAAGCCATTTGCTTAGTAAATATTTATTCTTAATCCAAGAACTTCAATTCCTAGCCCACCTTGGTCTTTTGGCCGACAGATAATATTCCACTTAGTCAGTCTGTATTTTCTTTTTATTTGATCACTTTGCCAAAAAACCTAGATCTGAAATAGTCTAACCTCTTCCGTACCCCCACCGGGATTAGAAAGAAGGAGAGCAAAAACATAGGTAGGCTAGTCAGAACCGAGTTAATTAACACCAAGCGATCGCCGTATGACAACAGTTTGCCTGCCCAACAACCAAGTTTGCTTTCAAAACGATCTTCTACCATTTTCCATTCCTTATTTAGCAACTTCCTATAATGAATGGGGATACCTAAGTATCTGAAAGGTAAGGATCCTGTATCACACCCAAAAATTGTACGATACTCATTTTGTGAATCCTTTGCCTTTCCAAAACAATATAACTCACTTTTGTGAAAATTTATTTTTAGTCCAGATAGTTGTTCAAACATGGACAGAATTAGTTTCATGTTAATCGCTTTTTCGATGTCATGCTCGAGAAATAAGATAGTGTCATCAGCATATTGTAGTATGGAGACCCCCCCTTCAACCAAATGAGGGATTAGGGAACCAACTTGGCCGTCTTCCTTTGCCCGCGCAATAAGAATAGCCAGCATATCTGCTACAATATTAAATAAAATTGGTGATAAAGGATCACCTTGACGTAATCCCTTTAGGGTTTGGAAATAATGGCCAATGTCGTCATTTACACGTATTCCAACACTCCCACCCTGAACAAATCTGCCAACCCATTCACACCATTTAGGGTCAAAACCCTTCATGCGAAGAGATTGTTGAAGGAAAGGCCATTTGACCTTGTCGTATGCCTTCTCAAAAGCAATTTTGAAAAGAACCCATCCATTTTTTTCCTCTGAAGTTCATGGATGGTTTCATGTAAAATGACCACACCCTCAAGGATGTTCCTTCCCGGAATAAAAGCAGTTTGAGAGGGTCGAATTACTTTGTGTGCAATTGATGATACTCTATTAGTGCCAGCTTTTGTGAAGATCTTGAAGCTAACATTTAAAAGACAATGGGTCTATATTGTTCTATCCTGCTTGCGTCCTCTTTTTTTGGTAGTAAAGTTATTACTCCGAAATTCAATTTAAAAAGAGGAAGCTCTCCATTCTGGAGTTGGTAGAACATTGCCATCAAGTCAATCTTGATTAGATCCCAAAACTTTTGGTAAAACTCAGCAGGGAACCCATCTGGTCCCGGGGCTTTGTTATGTTCCATTTGCGAAATAGCTTCAAAGACCTCCTTTTCAGTGAAGTCAGCAACCAATATGCCGTTTTCCAGTGGTGAGATCTGAGGCAAATCCCCAGTCCTATCCTCATCCATGGAAAAATAGCTTGGTTCCGGTGCCCCAAACAAATTTTTATAATACTCGGAGATGAATGTCTTCAAATTATTCTCCCCTACAATTGTTCCCTCATCTTGCTCAAGCTGAAAAATTCTCTTTCTCCTATGCTTTCCATTAGCAATGAGATGAAAGTATCTGGTATTATTTCCCCCTTCCTGGACATGTTTTACTTTTGCACGTTGAGCCCATTTCGACTCTTCATCACGCCGTGCCTTCGCCAAACACTCATCCACCTCCTTTTTTGCCTTTCTCTCCTCCACCGAGAGAGGAAATATCTCGGCTTTTAAATCTAATTCATCAATTAACAAAAGCAACTTCTCTTTCAACTTTTTGTATTCTCCACTGATATTTTTTGCCCAACCCCTAAGGTATTGCCTTAGATGTCTAATTTTGTTTTGCCACCTCTCCGTTGGAGAGTCTCCATCCATCATAGAGGTCCATTCTCTCCTAATCAGCTCTCCGAAGCCTGGATGGCGAAACCATGCCAACTCAAAAGAGAACTTGGCTTGTTCCCCAGATGTGCCTGATCTCCTGTATCAAGTAGGAGAGGGGTATGGTCTGACCCAGTGCGCGTCAAGGCATGTACGGAGACCAAAGGAAACTTCTGTTCCCACTCTACACTCATTAGAAACCGATCTAACTTCTCAAAAGTTTGGACCGGTCTCCTGTTCACCCACGTATATTGTCTACCCGAAAGATCAATCTCTCTTAGACTAAGACTTTCAATTATAGCATTGAACATAAATGGCCATTTGCATTAAAGTTTGAATTATTTTTCTCTGTTTCTCTCCTAATGATGTTGAAGTCTCCACCAACCAACATTGGTAGGTCCTCGTTTTCACAGATTCTCACAAGTTATGCCAAAAAATCCGGTTTAGTTGCATCTTGGGCAGCCCCATAGGCGACAACTAAGATCCATCTAAAACCATCAAATTTAGATTTCAAATGGAACTTGACACAAAAGTCGCCAGCCGAAATAGATTCTACGAAAATTGTTACCTTGTTAAAGCCTACTAAAATACCACCAGATCTTCCAAGAGGAGGCAGACAAAACCAAGCGTAGTCCAAACCCCCAGCCAGATGCTTTAAAAAAGGTGTTGAAAAGTTAGAGCGGCCTGTTTCAATTAAGGCCATGAAATCTAACTTTTGCTCCCTAATCGTTTCCTGTACCGTGAAGTGTTTAGCTGGATCACCAAACCCATCACTATTCCAAATAACCCCTTTCATTGTGCTTTAGTTTTTAATTTTTCTATTCTAGCACTTCTTCTCTTTACCTGAAGGCCAACGCCTTTTTTTGAACCTCTTTTTCGGCCAACCCGTAAAGGTTCAGGGAAAGAGTCTAAATGGTCCATAGACACATCCTCTTCCTCGTTCTCCAAGTCATCAGATAAATTTGCAGCTCTTTTCACAACTAGGCTAGTGTATGGTTCCTCATTATCCTTTTGTAAGTTATTTTTTAAAAAGATCACAGATCTATCTTCTTCTAGCGACTTCAAAGAGTTCACCGAACTATAAACTTGAGAGGGAGATGAACCTAAAGTGATGCCTAACCTAGATGCTCTAGCAACAATGACCTCATTAGGTAAAGAAGCAAAGGACAACATAGGTTTCAAGGGTGTACCTGTCAGAGTAGCCTCATTGCGACGTTGAGCCATGGACATAGCCCTCTCCAACTGAGGTAAGTCCGCATTTGGCTAGGAGCTTAATCTTGCACTTTGCCGCACCTTAGGTTCTTCAAAGCCCCCAAAATCAACAACCTCTTGCCTCGAATGATTGAGCAAAGGTGTTGGCGTGGCCAGCACAGACTCCATCACAATACGCTGGGTGGGTGAGGAAGTCCTGGAAGGGGAACCGAAGAGCCGATCATCATCGGCAACACAGGCGCCCGCAGCAACCATCCCAGCCGACTGGCAAACAGGACCATGGCGGCAGAGAGTTGGCAGTTTCCCTGCCACGGCAGTCATCGCCCCCACGTCAGCTGCCATCGCAGCGTCGATTGCGGCTTCCAAAACCCTGTGATCAGCCGCGGCAGTGAGACAAACCTGGTCAGATCTGGGCTAGCTCACAACGAGTTGATCATGCCCAAGAGCAGTACCAACCGAAACCATAAAATTTTCATGAGAGGGAAACTCAGTCCCAAAGGTCGCATCCGAGACTCCAAAGAAAGGGCCACCCACCGCATGATTCCCACCAACATGGTCCATTGTTTTTTGCCTCTCAACTGGCGGAATTTCAGGGAAAAGCAAACCCTTTTTTATTGCACTTGGGACCCTAGCACCAAGCATTCTCTTCTCAGCCAGAAGAGTGCTTTTAACGGAGCCCGAATTAACAGGTGACAAATCTTCCTGAAAACTCGAAGGAGCAAGCAAGGCCATCTTAGCCAATTTTATGGCCTGTTTGACATTTTGAGAATAAGTGACCCCCGAGACCACCTTCTGGTTATTAGCAGTTGTTGCAGAAGTCGAGTCCTTGCTAGCATCATTTTCTTTGCCTTTTTCTACCACTGGCTCCATCGAATGATCTGCAGCCAGATCATCCAATTTTTCCTCATCCTTACCGTGGTCATCACCATCTTGGTCCTGAGCATGATCCAAGTCCATGTCATCCTCAGCTTGCACCAGAACTTGCTCGACCGAGAAACGTAGCTCATAGAAACCATCCTTGATAAATAAGGGTAGGTCCTTTGGTATCTTAGTGTGATCCACACAACCAATCAGGATCCTTAAAATCCCATGCTTTCTAGTGAACTTCATATCCACTTGGAAAGTTTTTCCGAAGAGAGTTCCAAGACCCCAATTCCCCAAGAAATCTCCAATATGGTGGGAGGGAATTCCTTCCATTCGAACCCAGACTTGTGGTAACAGCCACAAAGGCTCAATAATCCCTTTCCACGCATCCACTTTGAGCTCACAATCGCTATTAGGGATCTTGAAAGACCCAAACAGCCTCAGCCTGTCAAGCTCCACCTTCGAAGGAAACAGCACCTTAAAGATATTGAGACCAACTTGCATCACCTCCCACTGATATTGTTCCACCGGAACCACACGCTACAGCTGTCTAGAGAGTTGAGGGATAGATAGGGTGCCCTTTGTGACAGAGACCATCCCAAGACGTGTGTTTTCCGTCTTTGGCTTATACGAATCAGTGCCTAGGTATCCGAAGAAGGTAAGATCATCATGATAGTGGCCATAGATCTCAACCTGAGGTTTGGGAGCATTCAGCAATGCACACTCCTCCGATGCATGGTCTGTCCCTTCACAAACATCACACAACTCTGCTTTACAATCAGCAAGGGTGTGTCCCGGATATCCACACCGATAGCACTTCCCCTTATCCCCTTTTTTGATGTTCTTGGCCGCATCCCTAGCGTTCCCACCTCCAGCGAACTCGCCCATTGACGCTGAGGATGAATCCTTTACCAGCTGCTGAGCAACGGGCATGAGAGCATTTGCTGTTGCGGAAACAAGATACTCAGCAGGAAGCAAAAGGTTTTGATCAGCGGAGTTCAACACACCCGCAACAGAGGTCCCCGTGGTGTTGTTTGCAGTCAAACTCACAGAGGAAAGATTTGTCGCGGTTCTCCCAGCACCAACACGGCCACGACCAGTGCGCCCAGCACCACCCCGATTAAAGAACCTTCCACGATTCCGCCCAGCAGCAAATTGTGGACGCTGATTATTGGTCCCAAAACCAGACCCGGCGTTAAACCGGCCATAAGGGTGCGTACCAGGATTGCGATTGTTGAAACCGCCAAGATTAGACTGCTCACCGTTGAACCTATTGGCGCCGCCATTGCCGCCCCTCTGGTCCTGGCCACCATGACCAGACCTCTGCTCCTGCCCATTGCCAAACCTCTGATCCCGACCCCCGAAGCCAAACCTTTACTCCTGGTTCCCCGCACCCTGGTAGCCACCAGAATCCTCTTGTCCAGCGAAGCCACTCGACTCGCCCATGGCGTAGTTGTTCGCTCCCATCGCTTGGTTGAAATTGTTGCGGTTATTGTTGTTGTTGAAGTTCCCTCTTCCATAGTTGCCATTACCACCACCGCCGCGTCCAGCCCCGGCACCGCCCTGGCCAGCACCGCCTCCCCCAGACCCCGGAATGCCATATCCGTGGAAGAGAGAAACCAAGAAAACCCTATCCGCCTTGCGCGCTGGGAGAACTTTAGCGGATGGCGAGATAGACCACCGTCCACAGCAGTGCTTCGGGTTGATGGGCCTTGAAGTTTAACAGGCCGGTACGGGCCCAAAGGCTTGACCAGATGCTTCGAAAAAACAGAGTTTTTCAAAAAAAACTCGATCCGGAAAAACCGCCCGAGAACCCCGGCGCCCCAACGGCCGCCATGGAGCCACGCCGGTGACGACACTGGACCAGCGTCCATTGTCGATCATCCTCTTCACCGGAGCACAAATGCACCGTTGGTGACAGAGAAGGCAATTTATTAATCGAGTTCAACTCAATCGTGTTGAAAAATTGAAATGAATCACAAGATCCGCCGGTCACCGGAGAAGAAGGACTCTGGACACGTACCTTTGGTGACGCCGGTGAGAACAGAGTTCTCGCCGCCCACCGCTGCATCTTCTTCTTGTCCTCTCGCTTTGCTCTCTTCTTCTCGCACAGATCAATGTTCCGGCATGGCGTCGGCGAGCGACACAAGTACCTGAACGAGCCCTGCGAGCTTGAGGGCGAGTCCTCATCATCCTCCTCTCCGCTGGACTCCGAGGAAAGAGCCTAGAACCTTCCGCCGCAGAGGGCCTTCGCCGACCTGCCGGCGGCACAGCCCACGCCGTCGCTAGTTGAGGCGCCTGCCGCAACGCCAGCCGCGTCGCGCATCCTCTGCTTCCACGTCCTCCGCGTCGCCGTGATTGATGGCGAGACTAAGCAGCCACGTAACTTCTCTCTGATTCTTTGGAGTATACTCCCGGTGCCTCCTACGCCTATACCTATAAAATTCACATCCCTTAGTACATAGAGGCACTACAGATAATTTTAAGACAGAGAAATAAAATGATCAATAAGCTATTCAATTTATTCTTAGAGAAGACTTCGCTCTTTATAAGAGACTTGCTTGGGAGGTAGTCATATAAACGCACTTGTCCTATGGTAGATTAATATGTGATAATGTTATGAGTTTTGTCCTTAGGTAGGTTGAAGATTGTGACAAACTTAAATAAAAGTATCGATTTATTTATTTTTTTCTCGTTTTGATGCAGATACTGGGGCTTCTTTCCCTATTTCAAAAAAAAATTCCAAAAAGACATAGTTTCATTGATCATCTGATCTCCTCATCGAGACGATACACCTAGCCAACTACCGTATGCATGGGTCTGAGCTTGGGGGTTACCATGTGTTGCCGGCAGTAGAGGGAGCTCATGGACCATGCATTGCCGAGGACGGAAATTAAACATCGCACGAGTTTAGTAAATGTTTCCATTAACTAGTACGGAGTAGTTGGCAGTAACACAATTTCTACTGCTTTCCAATTAAAAAAATGGATTACAGAAACTGCACTAGTTACAACTTACAAATACACAATCACTCATAATACAAACTTGGACTGACAATACACACTAGTAGAAAACAGGGCAACAATACCGGTTGTGTAGGGCCTCTAGTACCGGTTGTGCAACCGGTACTAAAAGGTCGGACTAAAGGGGTCATGATGTTACTATCAATCATATTAACCCCTAAATCATGATGTTACACTTTTTTATTGTTTAATGTTTCAAAATTTATTTAAATAAATACAATGATTATGTACTATATTTTGAATAAATAATAATGATTATGTAATAATATTTTTTAATAAATAACAGTGATTATGTAATAATATTTAATATGGAATAATTCATATCTTTAAATCCGTTATTGTTTAAATTTTCAAAATTTATTTGAATAAATACAATGATTGTGTAATATATTTTCTGAATAAATAACAATGATTATGTAATAATATTTTGAATAAATAACAGTGATTATGTAATAATATTTAATATGGAATAATTCATATCTTTAAATCCGTACATCAAAATTTGACAAATAAAATGTCTAAATTGACTAGAAAAAAGAGAGGAATTCAACTATGCCATCCTATCAATGATATCTAGGAATTAAAATTGATTAGTTACCTAAATATATACAGTCAGTCTTATCTAAACAATGTGTGCATGCATTGTATCACTTATTTGACTGTCATGAAATGTTACTAAGAACAGGCCAATTATTGATGGTTACAAAACAGCAACGCTCGTAGGCCAAATTCCTCCTGTTTGTACTCATCCCAAACACGTACACCTTGGTCGGACCACAACTGTAAAAGTTTATCAACTAATGGCCTCAGATACATATCAATGTCGTTGCCGGGTTGTAAACTATGTTAGAACTCAAGTTTATCATTTATCCTAACAACTAGTACACATGAAAGTACTCCATGCCAAAGGATTTTATTTTTTGAGTATTTTTCACTTTCTTTGACTTTTTTGAAAAAAGGCCAAAATGGCCGCCGTTAGTATTTATTGTAAGGGGTCGAATTATCCAAAACTTTCGACGGTTCTGTGATATAACCACTACTTGTGCACCTTAAAAACATTTTTGAAAAAATTTTAGAGCAAACTATCACACACTTGTAGTTCAAATTTGAATTAATTTTGGAAAATAGGCATAAAGTCGTTTAAGTAGGCGAAATTAGCTAGAAACCGATAAAATTACTAATATTTGTGGATTATCCATAAAATATGGTCTACTTTGTGTGATAATTGGATGGGTGCCATTTTGCACCATATTTGTTGTACTTGCTTCACAAAAAATGTCATTTTGAGGGCAAGATAGTTTGCCCTCAAGTTTATCATTTATCCTAGCAACTAGTACACATGAAAGTACTCCATGCCAAAGGATTTCATTTTTTGAGTATTTTTTCACTTTCTTTGACTTTTTTGAAAAACGGTGAAAATGGCCGCCGTTAGTATTCATTGTAAGGGGTCGAATTATCCAAAACTTTCGACGGTTCTGTGATATAACCACTACTTGTGCACCTTAAAAACATTTTTGAAAAAATTTCAGAGCAAACTATCATACACTTGTATTTCAAATTTGAATTACTTTCGGAAAATAGGCATAAAGTCGTTTAAATAGGCGAAATTAGCTAGAAACCGAGACAATTACTAATATTTGTGGATTATCCATAAAATATGGTCTACTTTGTGTGATAATTGGATGGGTGCCATTTTGCACCATATTTGTTGTACTTGCTTCACAAAAAATGTCATTTTTGACAATCGAAAAACAAAAAATGATATTTATATAAGTAATTTGAAAAAACTTAGGTCTGCAACATTGTTTGCCGTACCAAGATATAGCTATGTGTCAACTATGGGCACATTTTCACAAATCATGACACGTGGATGACCATAACGAGGCCATTTGACCCGAAACTCAAACATGTTTATAGATAATTGACCTTTTTGTGAAGAAGTTTTTTGTAAACTATGTCAGAACTCAAGTTTATCATTTATCCTAGCAACTAGTACACATGAAAGTACTCCATGCCAAAGGATTTCATTTTTTGAGTATTTTTTCACTTTCTTTGACTTTTTTGAAAAAACGGTCAAAATGGCCGCCGTTAGTATTCATTGTAAGGGGTCGAATTATCCAAAACTTTTGACGGTTTTGTGATATAACCACTACTTGTGCACCTTAAAAACATTTTTGAAAAAATTTCAGATTAAAGTACCACACACTTGTAGTTCAAATTTAAATTACTTTCGAAAAATAGGCATAAAGTCGTTTAAGTAGGCGAAATTAGCTAGAAACCGAGAAAATTACTAATATTTGTGGATTATCCATAAAATATGGTCTACTTTGTGTGATAATTGGATGGGTGCCATTTTGCACCATATTTGCTGTACTTGCTTCACAAAAAATGTCATTTTTGACAATTGAAAAACAAAAAATGATATTTATATAAGTAATTTGAAAAAACTCAGGTCTGCAACATTGTTTGCCGTACCAAGATATAGCTATGTGTCAACTATGGGCACATTTTCACAAATCATGACACGTGGATGACCATAACGAGGCCATTTGACCCGAAACTTATATATGTTTATAGATAATTGACCTTTTTGTGAAGAAGTTTTTTGTAAACTCTGTCAGAACTCAAGTTTATCATTTATCCTAGCAACTAGTACACATGAAAGTACTCTATGCCAAAGGATTTCATTTTTTGAGTATTTTTTCACTTTCTTTGACTTTTTTGAAAAAACGGTCAAAATGGCCGCCGTTAGTATTCATTGTAAGGGGTTGAATTATCCAAAACTTTCGACGGTTCTGTGATATAACCACTACTTGTGCACCTTAAAAACATTTTTGAAAAAATTTCAGAGCAAACTATCACACACTTGTAGTTCAAATTTGAATTACTTTCGGAAAATAGGCATAAAGTCGTTTAAGTAGGCGAAATTAGCTAGAAACCGAGAAAATTACTAATATTTGTGGATTATTCATAAAATATGGTCTACTTTGTGTGATAATTGGATGGGTGCCATTTTGCACCATATTTGTTGTACTTGCTTCACAAAAAATGTCATTTTTGACAATCGAAAAACAAAAAATGATATTTATATAAGCAATTTGAAAAAACTCAGGTCTGCAACATTGTTTGTCGTACCAAGATACAGCTATGTGTCAACTATGGGCACATTTTCACAAACTATGACATGTGGATAACCATAACGAGACCATTTGACCCGAAACTTATACACGTTTACAAATAATTGACCTTTTTGTGACGAAGTTTTTTGTAAACTATGTCAGAACTCAAGTTTATCATTTATCCTAGCAACTAGTACACATGAAAGTACTCCATGCCAAAGGATTTCATTTTTTGAGTATTTTTTCACTTTCTTTGACTTTTTTGAAAAACGGTGAAAATGGCCGCCGTTAGTATTCATTGTAAGGGGTCGAATTATCCAAAACTTTCGACGGTTCTGTGATATAACCACTACTTGTGCACCTTAAAAACATTTTTGAAAAAAATTCAGATCAAACTATCACACACTTGTAGTTCAAATTTAAATTACTTTCGAAAAATAGGCATAAAGTCGTTTAAGTAGGCGAAATTAGCTAGAAACCGAGACAATTACTAATATTTGTGGATTATCCATAAAATATGGTCTACTTTGTGTGATAATTGGATGGGTGCCATTTTGCACCATATTTGTTGTACTTGCTTCACAAAAAATGTCATTTTTCACAATCGAAAAACAAAAAATGATATTTATATAAGTAATTTGAAAAAACTCAGGTCTGCAACATTGTTTGCCGTACCAAGATATAGCTATGTGTCAACTATGGGCACATTTTCACAAATCATGACACGTGGATGACCATAACGAGGCCATTTGACCCGAAACTTATATATGTTTATAGATAATTGACCTTTTTGCGAAGAAGTTTTTTGTAAACTCTGTCAGAACTCAAGTTTATCATTTATCCTAGCAACTAGTACACATGAAAGTACTCCATGCCAAAGGATTTCATTTTTTGAGTATTTTTTCACTTTCTTTGACTTTTTTGAAAAAACGGTCAAAATGGTCGCCGTTAGTATTCATTGTAAGGGGTTGAATTATCCAAAACTTTCGACGGTTCTGTGATATAACCACTACTTGTGCACCTTAAAAACATTTTTGAAATTTTTTTAGAGCAAACTATCACACACTTGTAGTTCAAATTTAAATTACTTTCGAAAAATAGGCATAAAGTCGTTTAAGTAGGCGAAATTAGCTAGAAACCGATAAAATTACTAATATTTGTGGATTATCCATAAAATATGGTCTACTTTGTGTGATAATTGGATGGGTGCCATTTTGCACCATATTTGTTGTACTTGCTTCACAAAAAATGTCATTTTTGACAATCGAAAAACAAAAAATGATATTTATATAAGTAATTTGAAAAAACTCAGGTCTGCAACATTGTTTGTCGTATCAAGATATAGCTATGTGTCAACTATGGGCACATTTTCACAAACCATGACACGTGGATGACCATAACGAGGCCATTTGACCCGAAACTTATACATGTTTATAGATAATTGATCTTTTTGTGAAGAAGTTTTTTGTAAACTATGGCAGAACTCAAGTTTATCATTTATCCTAGCAACTAGTACACATGAAAGTACTCCATGCCAAATGATTTCATTTTTTGAGTATTTTTTCACTTTCTTTGACTTTTTTGAAAAAACGGTCAAAATGGCCGCCGTTAGTATTCATTGTAAGGGGTCGAATTATCCAAAACTTTCGACGGTTCTGTGATATAACCACTACTTGTGCACCTTAAAAACATTTTTGAAAAAATTTCAGAGCAAACTATCACACACTTGTAGTTTAAATTTGAATTACTTTCGGAAAATAGGCATAAAGTCGTTTAAGTAGGCGAAATTAGCTAAAAACCGAGAAAATTACTAATATTTGTGGATTATCCATAAAATATGGTCTACTTTATGTGATAATTGGATGGGTGCCATTTTGCACCATATTTGTTGTACTTGCTTCACAAAAAATGTCATTTTTTACAATCGAAAAACAAAAAATGATATTTATATAAGTAATTTGAAAAAACTCAGGTCTGCAACATTGTTTGTCGTATCAAGATATAGCTATGTGTCAACTATGGGCACATTTTCACAAACCATGACACGTGGATGACCATAACGAGGCCATTTGACCCGAAACTTATACATGTTTATAGATAATTGACCTTTTTATGAAGAAGTTTTTTGTAAACTATGTCAGAACTCAAGTTTATCATTTATCCTAGCAACTAGTATACATGAAAGTACTCCATGCCAAAGGATTTCATTTTTTGAGTATTTTTTCACTTTCTTTGACTTTTTTGAAAAAACGGTCAAAATGGTCGCCGTTAGTATTCATTGTAAGGGGTCGAATTATCCAAAACTTTCGACGGTTCTGTGATATAACCACTACTTGTGCACCTTAAAAATATTTTTGAAAAAATTTCAGAGCAAACTATCACACACTTGTAGTTCAAATTTGAATTACTTTCGGAAATAGGCATAAAGTCGTTTAAGTAGGCGAAATTAGCTAGAAACCGAGAAAATTACTAATATTTGTGGATTATCCATAAAATATGGTCTACTTTGTGTGATAATTGGATGGGTGCCATTTTGCACCATATTTGTTATACTTGCTTCACAAAAAATGTCATTTTTGACAATCGAAAAACAAAAAATGATATTTATATAAGTAATTTGAAAAAACTCAGGTCTGCAACATTGTTTGTCGTACCAAGATATAGCTATGTGTCAACTATGGGCACATTTTCACAAACTATGACACGTGAATGACCATAACGAGGCCATTTGACCCGAAACTTATACATGTTTATAGATAATTGAGCTTTTTGTGAAGAAGTTTTTAGTAAACTATGTCAGAACTCAAGTTTATCATTTATCCTAGCAACTAGTACACATGAAAGTACTCCATGCCAAAGGATTTCATTTTTTGAGTATTTTTTCATTTTCTTTGACTTTTTTGAAAAAACGGTCAAAATGGCCACCGTTAGTATTCATTGTAAGGGGTCGAATTATCCAAAACTTTCGACGGTTCTGTGATATAACCACTACTTGTGCACCTGAAAAACATTTTTGAAAAAATTTCAGAGCAAACTATCACACACTTGTAGTTCAAATTTGAATTAATTTCGGAAAATAGGCATAAAGTCATTTAAGTAGGCGAAATTAGCTAGAAACCGAGAAAATTACTAATATTTGTGTATTATCCATAAAATATGGTCTACTTTGTGTGTTAATTGGATGGGTGCCATTTTGCACCATATTTGTTGTACTTACTTCACAAAAAATATCATTTTTTGACAATCGAAAAACAAAAAATGATATTTATATAAGTAATTTGAAAAAAACTCAGGTCTGCAACATTGTTTGTCGTACCAAAATACAGCTATGTGTCAACTATGTGCACATTTTCACAAACTATGACACGTGGATGACCATAACGAGGCCATTTGACCCGAAACTTATACCTGTTTATAGATAATTAACCTTTTTGTGAAGAAGTTTTTTGTAAACTATGTCAGAACTCAAGTTTATCATTTATCCTAGCAACTAGTACGCATGAAAGTACTCCATGCCAAAGGATTTCATTTTTTGAGTATTTTTTCACTTTCTTTGACTTTTTTGAAAAAACGGTCAAAATGGCCGCCGTTAGTATTCATTGTAAGGGGTCGAATTATCCAAAACTTTCGATGGTTCTGTGATATAACCACTACTTGTGCACCTTAAAAACATTTTTGAAAAAAATTCAGAGCAAACTATCACACACTTGTAGTTCAAATTTAAATTACTTTCGGAAAATAGGCATAAAGTCGTTTAAGTAGGCGAAATTAGCTAGAAACCGAGAAAATTACTAATATTTGTGGATTATCCATAAAATATGGTCTACTTTGTGTGATAATTGGATGGGTGCCATTTTGCACCATATTTGTTGTACTTGCTTCACAAAAAATGTCATTTTTGAGAATCGAAAAACAAAAATGATATTTATATAAGTAATTTGAAAAAACTCAGGTCTGCAACATTGTTTGTCGTACCAAGATACAGGTATGTGTCAACTATGGGCACATTTTCACATACTATGACACGTGGATGACCATAAAGATACAACTAGCTTTTCCAAAAAAAAAACTTGGTACTAGCGTGGCTGTGTAGGTCGCTTGGACAGGCCAAAGGCCGGACCAAAACATACATCGCAATTAATATCGGCTCAACTGGTATGGTAATTAAAATAAAATAATTAGTCAAACTAACTACTGAATGAGGAATTACTTTTTTTAATTATAAAATTACTGTTTTTGATGGATGCGAAAAAGTAATTTTTTTAATTCATGATTAACGGAAGAAGCAAATATAGAGAAACCTTTAGTACCGGTTGTTATTACCAAACGGTACTAAAGGCTACTCTTTAGTACCGGTTGGTAATAACAACCGGTACTAAAGGTCTCGCCGTGGGGCCACCAACTGCGGCCGCATGTGCCGCGGGGCCTCCAACCCTTTAGTACCGGTTGGTATTAACAACCGGTACTAAAGGGCCGGTTGGTATTAACAACCGGTACTAAAGGGCCTTTAGTACCGGTTGTTAATACCAACCGGTACTAAAGGGTTCGAGGCTGGGGCCCCGGCTGGCACATAAATACAACCGGTGCTAATGCCCCATTTAGTACCGGTTTTTGTGCAACCGGTACTAAAGGGGGCGCACCGTTGCCCCCTTTTCTACTAGTGACACTCTATGACTGCGACAAGCTGCACTTGCTGCATGCGAACAAACAATCACCCAATTTCCTCAAAAAGGGAGAAAATAAGCCCACAAATCAACCTAAAAGCTACGATGAACACACAAATGAACCCTACAGGTTTCTATTGACAACTACTAACTGCACACTGATGCTCCTACAAATGAAGCCTAAGAAAAGAGATAGCCCTGGTCACACTAGCAATTGAATAATGCTGTCTACCAGTTCGGCTGCAACTAGCTCTGTAAGTAAACATCCTCCCTCCCTATAAGTCACTGCAAAACCTGACTGCCTAGAGCTATTCTCAGGATCTTGTCCAAGTCAAACATATCAGGAATAGTAGTGTTGTTAATGTTTCACCAGAGTGTTATATTGCTAAACACTTTCTCCTTTCAACACCTTCTGCACTAGATTCAGGATTTCTGTCACCTGAAAGAATCATGGGAAACGATGATGAACTACAGAACCTTGACCCCAAAGAGGTACATGTCCATCACATAAACACAAAAAAGTGCAGAACCAGTTTCATGAAAATTACGGAGTAGTTCTCTTACCCCGGGATAATGCTTCAGAACGGGAGAATAATGGTCGAGTGCTATATAGATTTTCCCAAGAACACTTAGAAGGGTGTCGACCTCATCTCCAAGTATATCAACCTGAATCACATTAGTAGAGAACTATGAGTACTCTCGTCACAAGCATAACCACTGAGATGACAAAGGGTATTCCATGGTATCTACATTCCGGATTTCTCCTTTTAGTTTATATAGAATGCAAAACCAACATCATGTATGTTCCACGGTACTCCATTTGTGTGGAAATTGTAGCTTAGCGGTTTGAAAGCAAAAATTGAAGGAGCACTGAAAGAAGGCTAACCTCAGCTTCCGCTTTCCGGAGATTCGAGCATTTAATCTCAATTATCTGTTTATACCAGAATTCCTTCTTCTTCAATGCAGCAACTTGCTGCACCAGTGGGTTAAACTGACAAACTATACTAGTCAACCTGCACCAAAATGAAAAAAATTAATAATTGACCAATTCATTTGCAAATATGACAGAGTACAAGTTGCTCCTCTTCAGTAACATGCATATATATTTTTCCCTTGAAAAATCCATACATATTTTAGACTTTAGAATAGGTCTACGCTGGTAAATCGAGCTAGCTCGGGAAGTGTGTGGCTCTAATTACATAAACAACAACCGCAAAATAGGAAGGGATGTTAACACACCTAATTTCATTCTGCTTCATCCTTTGTGCAAATTTGCTTTCAAAATCGCTGTAGGCGTTAGACAGTTTCTCCATACTAACAAGGTCGAATTCTAGGTGGCCTTCGTGTCTTCCATGACCGTCGACGTATGGCCCCGATGTTCTCTTCATCTCCCGGATAGTCGCGTCAAGCGAGGCGTTCTGTTCTTTGGCTTCCTCCAAAGCAACAGACATGGACGTTAAGCTCTCGGTCAGTCCGCAGATCTCCTGCTTGCACGCATGGATTTGCTGCAAGGCCTCATATAAGCAGTTCTTCATCGAATTCGATTCACCTTTGAATTCCAAGATCAGTAGCTCCTGTTCGCACACTTTCTCCTGAAACATCGTAAGCTCGTCGTTGACCAAGTCGAATTCCTCATGGTGCTGGACTAATGTTTTTTTTTTTGAAGGGAGTCGTGTACAGGATCAAAGAAGAACAGAGCACACACGCACGAACGCAACTGCAGGCCTCGCCACAGGCGACGATCCTGGCACCACCACGCACACCACACACCTATGGAAGAAGCTCAGCCAACCTTGTTGAGATCGCCGCATGAACCATCCGACGCAGGCGCCGGAATCTTGCCGCTGAACGAGCATCGGCGCTGAGCCGCCGCCAGACCACCATCGCCGCCTCGCGCCGGAGACGAAGATGACGGCTCCAACCATCTTCCGCAAGCCCACCAGGAACACCGACGAAGAGAAGCACCGCACCTGCAACCTCCCAGAGAGATTAAGCAAAAGCACGAGGCCCCACCGAAGTGGAAGCCGCCGAAACCCTAGATCTGGAGTTGGCGCCACCACCATGGCCACCAGCTCGAAGGAGAGTGCGCCACGACTCCGGAGAGCTGCGGCCGCACCCAAGACGGCAGATCTGTCCAAGCCCTCCACCGGAGAAGCAAGAAACAGAGGAGGGAACCGCCGCCGCCAAAAGCCTCTCCGGCCACGCCTCCAACTCCAAAGCGCCGCCGGTAGGCACCCACGCACACCTAGGCTATGTACACGGCGGGATCCGTCGATCCCCCGTCCTCCCGCCGCCGGAGCGGCCGCGGAGGGCGAGGAATCGGCCGGACCGCCGCCGGCGAGCTGGAGCGCACGAGATCGCCCAAAAATCGCCTCCCGGGCACTATAGGTGGGGAACGGGAGAGGGTCGGGGTGTTTTGCTTGGTGCTGGACTAATGTTGATCCTACGATGGATACAAGCTGGTCATTCTCATACTTGAGCTTGTGCCTGTCTCCAGACATGACACGCAGCTGCTCTTCTTTTTCCATGATCAGCTCTTGGAGCAAGCACTCCTCCTGGTCCCTGTCATCAATCTGATTTTCATAATTGCGAAAGACTTCTGTTAATACGGACAGTTCCAATAGATCTTTCAAGTAGCTCTCAGTCTTTAGATCTTCAAGCTCATCGCTGAGCTTCTCGACTCGATTCAGAAGTTTTGCCTCGTACAGTGAGCGACGAGCGACGTCGCTCTGCGCATCCACTACCTGTGAAGAGAGCTGCTGAGCCTCCATTCTTTTGTCAGACAGCAGGCCTCGGAGATGCTCATTCTCATCGAGCAGAGAACCAATTCTGTCCTTGAGTCTGCACGGCTCACTGTCCTCGTTGTAATCAAAACAACCTGAGCCCTCTGTCCTCGAGATAATGCCATCCATTTTGGAGATAGTCTGAAGCAACTTGGACTTGATGAACTCCAGCTCTCTCTCTTTCCTAAAAGGCAGGACAGCTCCGTCCTTGGCAAACTCTCTCTTGAGCCTGAAAATCTCCTCGGTCTTCTTCTGCAACTCGGACTCGTGCTCCCTCCCTTCTTTCAGCCACTCCGACTTGAGAAAAGTATAAATCTGCTCGCTGCTCATGTGCTTGAGGAGCGAGAATTCCGGGATGTAGTGCACGGCCTCGTTCGTCTGTGTCGCGACAGGAGGCTGCTCACTGTCATCTTTCACGCTGGTATCTGAAGCTGCTGCCACAATGTTGGCAAGTTCGTCTCGCACAGCGGCGATCGCGGAAAGGTTTTGCCTGCCGCTCTTGCTCAAGGCGCTGATATGGTTCTGGTTCTCACATAGCTTCATCTCGAACTCGCGGCGCAAACCGCTGATGCAGCCCTGGATGATGATGTCAGAGAGCTCATGTTGCATCTCATACTCCAACTGCAGAAAGACAACAAAACCATGTAAGTTAGTCTACAGTATCAACCAGTTAAAAACAATCAAAAAGAAAAATCTACAATTATTACGTAAACCGAAGGATTGTTCAACTGCCAAGCAGGGCAGAATGCAGCCCTTCAACCTTGCGGATCGGACCGAAAACGCGGAGGCAATTCGGAAGCAGAGGCTCCGTCTGGAACACGAACATTTGCAGTCAAACTGGTCACAATACAGTTTTCATTTTCAGTCAGACTTGTTGGAGGATTTTAGTGTTTACTTTACTGATTATTTATTACATTTCCTTTTGTGTTTGGAAGCAGAGGAATTTAGTATTTGTTTTACTTATTATTTTCAGTCAGACTACTCCGTTTGGAATACGAACATTTGCAGTCAATCTGTTCACATTACATATTTCATCTTCAGTCAAACTTCTTGGATGGTTTTTATGTACTCTACTTATTTATTATCTACCTTTTTTTCCTTTTGTGTTTTAGTACTAATTACACACGCTAGTTGTAATACAAGATTACAACTCCCTACAAAATATATCCACATTTCCGAGCAAGTTAATCGACCCCTCGTGATCTGCCCAATAATTGAACGGAACATGGACTGGATTAAATTAAACCCCGCTTGACTTGACTGACTGAGGAACCGAAAGGTAATGCTCGGCGTTGTTTCTCCGAAGAGAAGAGAACTAAAAATTTAAGAAGAAACAAGAAAATTAAACTGAATCAAATTAAACCCGCTTGACTTCACTCAAGAACCAAAGGATTGCTCGGCGTTCTCTACTTCTCTCTCATAATGAAGGTGAAGAAAAATAACAAGAGATAAAGGAAGGAAGGATGGTGTTGAAGAACTCACGGGTTCAGCCGGTGCCGCCGCCGCCGCCATGTGGTGTCCCCGGCGGCAGGAGCGGCAGAAAGCCGACGGAGCCACCGCCCTCCACGCCTCTCAAATCAATATTCCCTCCTGGGCTTCACGGGCGGGAAACGAAAACCGAAAAAGAGGGCGGGGGAAGCAGAGGGGGCGCTGAGAGAGGAAGAGAGAGAGAGAGAGACGCAGCAGCAGTGCGCCGCCCGCTTTCCAGCAAAGGCGGCTCCTTTCTCTCTGTTCCGTCCCGTCGCGCTCCTCCGTTGGTGGAGAAAGAGGGCGGTTGCCAGTTGGAAAGAGAGAAAGAAAAATCAGCAGGAAACAACTGCAGAAGAGGGAGATGGCGAGGGGCGGTGGTTGCTGGCTGGCGGGCGATGGTGGTCACGCCACACGCGCGCGCTGCTGGGTCAGGGCGATGACGCTGACGGGGTTTCCGTCGAGGACGAGGACGCGCCGTTGGACGTTGGTGGTCGCTGTCTCTTTTTGTTTGTCTATCCACTCACGCGCTCCAGTCACGGGTCGCCCGCTCCACTGCCTTTCTTGATTTCCGAGTGCACAAAATGGAGACAAGAAAACGGAAAACCATCCTATATTAATCTAAATAATAATAGTCCGGGGTGGCGTCCTGGATCTGTGCGGGGGCAACAAGTTCGTCGACCCGGCTGTTTCGACTTCGGCCAACGCGAAGTTTCAATCTGTGATTCTGTTTGCTGCGTCGGGGCAGCGAATTTGGACTTGGTGCGAGCTCATGGTCTGCAGGTGGTCGTCTTGGTAGCAGGCGCTATGACAAGCGGCTTTGTACTTCGTGTGCGGCTTTGATATCGAGTGGTGTATGTCGGGGCGGTGGTTCCGAAGCCGGTGGTGTGTTTGTTGCATTCGATGGGTCAGCGTGGTGTGCACGGCGGGTTTCCTCGGTTGTGCGGATTTTTGCCCTATTTTTTCTTTTAAATATGGCAACATATAGTTTTTTGAGCCGGTTTTACTTATAAACTTGATCGACTCTATTCTATCTAATGGAGTGGCCGATATCGACTGGTTTAAGCTAAAAAGAGTAGTCCGTGTGGATACACTGGTTTATATTTATACGGAGTATATATTTTTTCTAATAGTCCAAACTCCAAAGCGTAATGCAAACGCTCATCGTCCTTATTTTTTCCTTTAAAAAATATAAAAGGTAGAATCACATCATTAGGAAACAGTTGGTGGACATTTTGCAATAAACTGGGAACTGTAGAAGGAAAGAGAGAGGAGGGTGGGGTGGTCGGAGCGTTGGAAATACACGCTGCGTATTCCATGGCGGCGGTTGGTTTGTCGGGGACGTCACGGCCGAAAAGAGAGGAGGGCGCCGTTGGTGGTCGCTGTCTTTGCTTGCTTTGCCCACTCGCCCGCTCCAGTCACGGGTCACTCGATCCGCTGCTTTGAGATTCGGGCCACCTTCGCCGTATTAGACTAACTACTCGCACGTGCGGACGTGCCTATACTTTTTCTCTGCTTTGGCTCTATGACCGCACTGAGGTTGCATTGACCCCATGTAGAGACGAAGTTAAAAAAGTGTTTTCTTCAAATATACTCCCTCCGTGTCAAAATATAAGTCGCACTAGTCACTTACCACACACATGTATGTAGACATGTTTTAGTGCAAGATTCACTAGTCACTTACATGAATCTTGCACTAAAACATGTCTACATACATATGTGTGGTAAGTGACTAGTGCGACTTATATTTTGATACGGAGGGAGTACAACCGAGTGCAATACAGATGCACATTGCACTCAAGGTTTAGTATACGCCGTAGTAGTGCTGAAAAGTCGCTTTGGAGCCATTTTAAATCACATTTTCAAGTTTTTATTAAGATCAAAAAAATCTTAAATGTTGATAATGGCGTATTCTACATTCGTGGAAAGGCTTAAAACGAAATAGTATGTATTCCGGCGTACATAATAAAAATGAAAAATCCTAACACTCTGAATTTTTTCAAACTTTGCACTGTTCACCAACTTAGATCCAGAAATTTATCATTTTTACACAGCAAAAAATGCAGAATATGTCGCATTGTTTTTTGCACACCGGTAGAAATAATGGTTGTCTACGTCTACATTTTTTTTTAGAATTTAATGGACTCCGTCATCCAAAACGCTGCACTCGTTTTCGAGATTGGTATAGCCACCACACACGTACTCTCTCGCTGGAAAAACTAATTCACGCCGACGAACGATGTGGCGCGTAAAATGTTTCGGATCATCCATTTGTGGGTTGAGAGTTACACCTTTGCGGGAACGTGCTTGGCATATTACAAAACATGAGGCGGCATGACAATGCATGCAAGGAGGGAGGGGCTTCAGTTCACGCGAAATTTACACACGCTGATACATTTCGAAGAAAAAAAGGTTGTTATGAGATGATTGTGTTCCTATTCTGCATGGAATATGAATTGACTATCTGAAAATAATATTTTGGAATTTATTTTACGTGGGCGTTGACTTGTAGGATCAAGTCGTTCGGAATTTCTTTCTATGTAGGTGTTGATTCGTAGGATTGGGATCCCGGAAGAACTTTCTCAAGGATTTCCTTGCACCCCATGGGGAACGGGATTTTTGTCATTTGCTTGAAACTCTTAAAAATAATCACTAGTTTCTTCTACAGTGCAAGTAAACAAATTTTGGTAATCCTCATGTGATTCCTGCGGATATACTATCTTAGTATTATGGTTTTTCCTACCTGGTTTTTTTAGAATCTTGACAGCCAAAGAGACGTAACAGTCGATGCTCGGCTCAATCATAATTGATCCTGGTTTTCATGGTGAATTAAAAAGTTGGATTATATTGTATAGCTTTGAGCTGAAGATGCGCTGAAACGGGTATAGCCGCCACATCCTCGCCCTAATACTGTTAATACTGTTTGAAAGCAATGACTCATTTTCCGTGGATTGATTGGTACGTAGTGGAGTTGGCTCCATCACTTTAGTGCTTTACCTTAACTTATGCTCACCAGTGGTAAGCTCGATACAAACGCTCATGTTTGTCCCTTCTGGCAATCCACTAGTCCTAGTACTAAATAACGGAAATGCCTCACTAGTCACTAGCTAGCATCTCCTTTCCAATACAAGAAATTAGCAAACCAACAAAATTAGGCATCTCTCTCTCTTACATAACTACTAGTTGAATTTCGGTGCGCCGGCACGCCGCGCCCTGGGTGAGAATTAAGGATGGTTTTGCAACAAATTTTCAGCATTTTTTTGTAACGATTTATTATTTATGGTAGGAAATATTTAGTGTTTTTTGTATGGAGTAAGCGTTGGAAGGTTATTTTGTTTGACGAATTTAGGCATCCAAATGGAATTAATGTGGACCGTTAAGAAGTAGCCAAAAAAAATACGGAAGTAGAAGTAGAAAATAACAGTGAAAATCTGAATGTAGAGAAGTGGGGAATTAAGATAATAGGAAGCGCAAATAAATAACTAATAGATTGTAAGTTCGCAAAAATAAACGTGTGAGGGAAATAAAATAAAAGGTTTTAAAAATAGAGTAGGGGAAAATGGGAAAATAGGAAGTAAGCGAGCAATCTTAGAGTCATAAAAATAAATATATAAAGGACGTAAAAGAAGAAGAAAAAATATATAGTAAGCGATAAATAGGGAGTGGAAATAAATAAGTAAGCAATTTTAAATTCGCCATTTGTGCGCAATGTTCGAACGGGAAAACAGATAAGTAATTCTAAAGTCGCTATTCGCGCGCAGTGTTCGTAAAAAGAAATGCGGGGAAAAAATAGGGGTAAACTAAAAGGGGGAGAAATCTGTTTGGAAAAAAAGGTTTAATTTAGCCGGAGGACCGATCCGCATTTTTGGAAAGCGTGGGGGCTTTGTTGCAAAAATGTTTTATTCTGGGTAGTCGATTAACATTTTTTGGAAAATGCGAGGACTTTTCTGCAAAAAAGCGGCGCGCGGGGACGTTTGTGGAATTTTTTTATTCCGGAGGACCGAGCCACAATTTTTGGGAAATGCGGGGACTTCTCTGCAAGAAAAATGCAAATACGCATAAATAGGGAGTGGAAATAAATAAGTAAGCAATTTTAAATTCGCTATTCGTGCGCAATGTTCGAACAGGAAAACAAATAAGTAATTCTAAAGTCGCTATTCGCGCGCAGTGTTCGTAAAAAGAAATGCGGGAAAAAAATAGGGGTAAACTAAAAGGGGGAGAAATCCGTTTGGGGAAAAAAGGTTTAATTTAGCCGAAGGACCGATCCGCATTTTTTGGAAAGTGTGGGGGCTTTGTTGCAAAAATGTTTTATTCTGGGTGGTCGATTAACATTTTTTGGAAAATGCGAGGACTTTTCTAGAAAAAAGCGGCACAAGGGGACGTTTGTGGAAAAAAAATTATTCCGGAGGACCGAGCCGCAATTTTTGGGAAATGTGGAGACTTCTCTGCAAGAAAAATGCAAATATGCCAGGCGTAGAAAAAAAACAGGGATCGTTTTGCAGAAAAAGGTTCGGTTTATATGTAGAAGGACCGAATGGTAATTCTCCGTAAACTCTGGGGCCTTTTCGGAAAAAAGCCAACGAGCACTGTTCAACACTGTAGCGGGGAACAGTGTTAGCTACAGTGCTACATTGTTTATTATTTATGGTAGGAAATATTTAGTGTTTTTTGAATGGAGTAAGTGTTGGAAGGTTATTTTGTTTGGCGAATTTAGGCATCCAAATGGAATTAATGTGGACCGTTAAGAAGTAGCTCAAAAAATATACGGAAGTAGAAGGAGAAAAAAAAACAGTGAAAATCTGAATGTAGAGAAGTGGGGAATTAAGATAATAGGAAGCGCAAATAAATAACTAATAGATTGTAAGTTCGCAAAAATAAACGTGTGAGGGAAATAAAATAAACGGTTTTAAAAATAGAGTAGGGAAAATGGGAAAATAGGAAGTAAGCGAGCAATCTTAGAGTCATAAAAATAAATATATAAAGGAGGTAAAAGAAGAAGAAAAAATATATAATAAGCGATAAATAGGGAGTGGAAATAAATAAGTAAGCAATTTTAAATTCGCTATTCGTGCGCAATGTTCGAACGGAAAAACAGATAAGTAATTCTAAAGTCGCTATTCGCGCGCAGTGTTCGTAAAAGAAATGCGGGGAAAAAATAGGGGTAAACTAAAATGGGAGAAATCTGTTTGGAAAAAAAAAGGTTTAATTTAGCCGGAGGACCGATCCGCATTTTTGGAAAGCATGGGGGCTTTGTTGCAAAAATGTTTTATTCTGGGTGGTCGATTAACAATTTTTGGAAAATACGAGGACTTTTCTACAAAAAAGTGGCGCGCGGGGATGTTTGTGGAATTTTTTTATTCCGGAGGACCGAGCCACAATTTTTGGGAAATGCGGGGACTTCTCTGCAAGAAAAATGCAAATAAGCATAAATAGGGAGTGGAAATTAATAAGTAAGCAATTTTAAATTCGCTATTCGTGCGCAATGTTTGAACGGGAAAACAGATAAGTAATTCTAAAGTCGCTATTCGCGCAGTGTTCGTAAAAAGAAATGCGGGAAAAAAAATAGGGATAAACTAAAAGGGGGAGAAATCCGTTTGGGGAAAAAAGGTTTAATTTAGCCGGAGGACCGATCCGCATTTTTTGGAAAGCGTGGGGGCTTTGTTGCAAAAATCTTTTATTCTGGGTGGTCGATTAACATTTTTTGGATAATGCGAGGACTTTTCTGCAAAAAAGCGCGCGTGCGGGGACATTTGTGGAAAAAATCATTCCGAAGGACCGAGCCGCAATTTTTGGGAAATGTGGAGACTTCTCTGCAAGAAAAATGCAAATATGCCAGGCGTAGAAAAAACACAGGGATCGTTTTGCAGAAAAAGGTTCGGTTTATATGTAGAAGGACCGAATGGTAATTCTCCACAAACTCAGGGGCCTTTTCAAAAAAAAGCCAACGAGTGCAAGAAACACCTAACGAATGCGTAGGTTGATTGTTATTTTTCTTTCATACTCACTCTGTTCCAAATTAGTTGACTTGGCTTTATCCAAATACGGATGTACCTATACTTGTTTAGTGTCTAGATTCATCCATTTGTAGACAAATATGTGTCAATTAATTTAGAACGGAGAGAGTATAATCCATGATCCACTTTCATGGGCAGTGAGTGCTCATCCGTGCTTTGGCCTTTTTTCCTTTCCGCATTTGTACCATCTGAAATCCCTCGCTTTCCCTCTTAATCCCTGACTTTGACTGGCAGTGATGCGAGGGTCGTAATTGTGCTCTCGTGCATCACGACAGAGAGGATTGAATCATACTGGCTGATCTTGAGACTACCCATAGTGTACCCATGTATCCATAGTGGGAGTATCATACGTGGTATCATGTGGTATCATGCATTCCATGCATGCAAAAAGCTGACGTGGCACTGTAATTAATGAGGAGAGAGGGTATAGTAGTATCATAAGTAGATACCGTAAAATAACGCATTTCAATGCACAATGAATCTACAAATCTAATAAATACAATACTATATGATATTACATATATGTTACCACCCATTGTGGAGTTAGTAACATAGACTAGTATCATATGCATGATACTACTGTTACTTCCCCTAGTCTGACTTATACAGGCTTGTACCAACAGCTACCGAGATTTGTCGGTACATGTCCATTTAATTTAGATCTAGACCCCGCAATTAATAATCCTACTCACATATGTCTAGCGTGCTATCACATTCCTTTCACAGAGAAACAAATGTTCATGAAAACAATTTTTTTTTAAAAATACAGCAGTCAAGTTTTCTTCTCTTTGTCTCCAGCATGTTATTTATTTCATAATTTCATCAGAAACCCGTATTTTTTGTGAATCTTCCAAACAGGGCGTCGCTATTTCGGACCACCAAACAAAGTAGGGCACATGGCATGTTAGAGTGCATTTTTGTTCCTACTCCTACATACTCCCTCCGTTCCAAAAAGGATGACTTCCATTTGTGTAAAAGTGGATATACCTAAACATGTACTCCCTCTGTTCCGATTTACTCGTCGCGACGACGTTTTTGCAAATAACACCCTGACCTTCGTTCCTACATAACCCGCAGTCCCCATCATCTCCTTCCTCGACAGAGCTCGCTCACCGACGCTCGACACAGCTCGCTCTCCGGCGCCGCCCCGCCCTCCGCCTTGCTCCCCCTCCCCCGGCTCCACGCCGCCTTCCTCCCCTACCCGCCCCACGCGAGTTGCTCCCCTCCCCCTCGCCTACGCCCCCAACCCACGCTGCAAAGGATCCCCTTTTATGTGACCACCCACAAAGCGCGCTTCTTGCCGGCTCCGGCGGCGGCGCTCATGCCCTGGAGCCCGAAGATCCATCTCCGGTGGTCTCCGGTGGTGGCTACGACGTGGAGGAGCTCGGCAACCCCGTCCCGAAGGTTCGCGTCCTTCCTCGCCCTTCCCCCATGCGGGCGTGGCCACCGCCGCCGTCGAGGTGCCCGAGCCGCTCGATTCGGTGCACCACGAGGTCGAGCTCGCCGTCGTCATCTTCCGCCGGTCGCCGCGCGCGCGACGTTCCCGAAGCCTGACACTTGGTTGCGCCCACCATCTCCATCGTCCTCGCCGCGCGCTATGCCGGGATCGCCGACCCGAACGACAGGTTCCAGCGCACCATGCGGGACACCCAGGGCGCGCTCATCGTCGCCTCCACGCTCCAGAGCATCATGGGATTCAGTGGCCCATGGCGCATCGTCGTCAGGTGAGTCAGGCCAACTTCAGTGTTGATTGTTGAACTCGTTAGTAGTGGTGTGCCTTGTGTTGTGGTCTGGCACCCGATTTTTATGCTGATTGGTCATTGAAACAAAGCCCAGAAATTTATTCGATAGTGTTAAGATATTGAGTGTTCTGTAGAGAGATACTAAGAGGAATCGGTACTTCTTCTGATTTTAAGTTTGCATCCCTTACTTATTATTGCAATGTCACACACTTGAACCTGAATTTTCTTGGTTGTACACTGAAATCTAAATCTGAATTTTGTAAATGGAGTATTTACACACATCATCAATTTATGATACATTTGCAAGGTCACAAGCTGGAATGCATTATCAATAATTTTTCATACATTTACATGTCACAAAATGGAATGCAGTTTAGTGACCAACCAATGAGCACAAAACTGAATTATATTCCTCTGAAATGACAATGCGAGTATCTAGTGTCACCACCTCTCCTTGGAGTATGTACAACTACCCCTTTCATCCGTGCTTCTATCATCCTGTGCTTCTATCTTGCTGCTCTTATTATGCTGCTTGGAGAGTGCCGGTGCCCGGAATGTGTTGCTACTCTTATCCTGCTGCTAGGAGGGAGCTGGTGCTTGGAGCTTGTTGGTACTGCTGCTGCCTGGAGGTTGTTGTTGCTGTTGCTGCTGCCTGAAGTGAGCTGGTGCTTGGAGCTTGTTGGTACTGCTGTTGACTGGAGGTTGTTGTTGTTGCTGCTGTCTAGAGGTTTTTGTTGTTTCTGCTGCTTGAAGGCGGATGATTCTCTTTTCCTGCTGCTTGAAGGCGGATGATTCTCTTTTCCTGCTACCTGGAGGTTGTTGTTTCTGCTGCTGCTTGAAGGGAGCTGGTGCTTGGAGCTTGTTGGTACTGCTGCTGCCTAGAGGATGTTGTTGCTGCTGCTGCCTAGAGGTTGTTGTTGTTGTTTCTGCTGCTTCAAGGTTGCTCGTTTCTGCTGCTTCAAGGCTGCTGCTGCTCTTTTCCTGCTACTCTTTTTTTGCTGATGATTCTCTTTTTCTGCTGCTAAGGTTGCTTCTGCCTCTTCTATAAAGGCTAGGGTCTGTTCAACTAGCTCACGGTCGATAGATAGAGCGATAGGAAGCCGTCCTTCTGCCTGCCGGCGCTCCTTGTTCATGTGAGGGATCTAGTAGTCTATCGCTCCTTTCTTTCTCATTACCTCTCGGATGCATGACTGCATCGTCACGAAGCTTGTAGCTAGCTTATCAACCGGGTAGTTTCGATATTCCTCCTCCACACCTTCTATCAGTTCCCTGATGCTTTGAGATGCTCTGCTATCGGTGTTCATGATCCAATAAGAAAGAACATTCTGGTCAAGATATATGCCTTTGTTTTACAGAACAACTTGTACAAATACGCCACTTGTATAAATACAACTGCTACTGTTTTACAGACCAGTCTGAACATGTCATTTTACTGGAATAAAAAACCTGCAGTGAACATTATTTGCACACTGCTACTGATTGTAAACTTGTTGTGGCAGTATACAAAAAATACTAGTGTCACTGCAGCGATTCATCAAGTGGCAGTAATTAAAAGGCACAACTACTTCATACAAGTTCAGACTTGCAAACTTTCAATAATCTGACAATTGGAATCGAGTATATAATTGCCTCCTGAAGTGATTTTTGTTCGTAGATTGCCTTTCATTTCCCATTTCAGATGAATCTGTAATCTGATTTGTGGTTCGTTTTCTCATGCATATAAATTTCCAAATTCAGAGAACAAGTGAACTCAAGGATGCGAGCAGGATTGAGTAAATTTTGCCAAGTGTTGCTTGTAATATGAACTATAGGCAAGACAAGGCTTGTACCACCTCTAGATACCATGTCCATGTCCATGTCTGCCTGATCTAGGACAGTTTAGCTCCAATTAGCTCTCAGTTTATAAAATTACTGAACACTATCGGACAAGTGAGAGAGCTAAGATGAACTTATTTCCAGTGAGATTTATTTCCAGTTCTTTCCAACTTTGCTATGTTAATATTGAGTGATTGATCCAGCTTTCCAACTTGCTATGTTAAAAACATGACACACTATCTCAAACCTGTGACTACTTCAGCTAGGAACTCGAAGCCAGAGGAGGAGCAGCAGTAGCAGCACAAGTTAAATCAGCTAAATCAAAGAGGTACCTGAAAATAGTTCTCTCCACAAGAATTGTTTGCTAGACTGAAACTCAAATGCACTAGGAATTGTTTGCAGCAATTCATATTCATCATTCTACTCTATCATGTGCATGAGTACATGTTTGCTAGACTAACGCATATACATTTATCTCAGTTGCAGCGATTCATGTATGAACATGGGAGCAGAAGTTGACGCAAAAACAGTGACACCACAACAAGCTCTAACACATGTTGAAGAAGTTGAGGTAATTTTTTGACTGTCAACAGAAATAACCAGGCACTGTCTAACGACAATGAACCCAATGGAACAATTAATATCAAACTACTTTCTCTGATTCAATTTCAGACAGAAACAAATAACATGATCCAAACAACAATTTCAGATAGAATACTCATGTTTGAAAATTTCAGAGCAGGGAGCAGCAGCAGCAACCTGTAACTTCTTCAGAGAAGAACTCGAAGGCAGGGAAGCAGCAGCAGCTCGAGCTCCACCGGCTGCAGGGGAGAAGCAGAAGCACGAGCTCGACCGGCTGAAGGGGATAATCAGCACGGGCGCGAATGTGGGGGACACTTGGGTGGCGGCACCGCCGTTTTTTGGTCACCGGAGGAGCTACCGTGACGAGCTTCAGCGGCGGCAAGCGGAGGACCACGACGGCCGGGCCAACCAGCAAGGAAACGAGCGGGGAAAAGGGTTCCGGAGGACCAGCAGATCACCCTGAAGATCTTGAACGGCTCGGGGAGGCCTGATTGGGAGGGGAAAAGGGTTCTGGATGAACGAGCTCGAGTGTGCAAGCAGCGACCGGATTGGGAGGGGACGGCGTCGATTCAGTTGATCCGTGGCTTTCCGACAAGCGTGGCTCGAGGCGGGCGTAGCTCTCGACGCGGCGGAGCTCGTGGTATGCTCGGACTGGCTCGGGGAGGACCGAGGTCGCCCGTCGGCGTCGAGCTCGTGGGGGCAGCGGCGGTCGTGGTGGGAGGAGATGGCCTCGATTCCATTGATCCACGGCCGGAGGCAGCGGAGAAGCTTCAGGAGATTTGTGGCACGGAATAAGGATCAGGCCGGCGGCCGAAGCTCCACCGGCCTGTAGCCTCGCCGGCGGCCAATTCTTCACGCGCGAGCCGCTCACGCCTGTCGTGTTCTATTTTTGTACAATTTGAAGATGCGCACGGGGTTTCTTGTAAATGTTCCGTAGTTCAAATTTTAAAACCCCCACGATGAGTAAATTGGAACGGAGGGAGTATATAGCTAGATACATCCACTTTTGCACAAATGGAAATCATCCTTTTTGGAACGGAGGGAGTATTTAGCAACTACGGAGTACATATGACACATTCTTCCCTTGGTCTGGCGTCAAGATGGTAACAAAAGACGAAGTACAGTACTATTGCAAAACAGGTGAGTCCATACCCCCAAAAATATGAAAGAACGCTGAGCCATTTTTAGAAAAAAGAAGCATGCCAAAAGGGAAACTATATCAGGCTAACCTCATCCAGATTTATCTGAAACAGATAATGTTACAGACCGCACGTAGCGTGTTACGGCACAGGCCTGGATTGTGGGAGGTTTTCACATGGATGTTAGTATCAGTGTACAATGTTAATACAACAAAGCAGCACATTTCTGATGCAAGGTCTTCCATGTATATACAGCAGCCAGTTTCTACAATCTCTTTTGAGGTTCTTCATTTCCTTCTGTTCTCCAGAAAGGCTTTCACAGAACTTGCTGCTTCCATGAACATAAGCATCCCCTCGATGACATCTCAAAAAAAGAACATCTTACCCAATTCTAGTAGAATCTGCTCCGGCGACCTAGGCCTCGGCATCTCAGATGTCGGTTTGCATGCTGAAACTCACACGCCGAAGAGCAATCCATGTTTCGAACAACCACCTGATCTTTCCGATAGAACTCACTGGGATCCAGTCGCGGAGATAGCTAATTTCAACAGTCAGATTCACCGCGCCTTCTCAATTAAGAGTGTCCCTTTTACTTCTCAGTCTCTTTTCGGACAAAAATTAGTTGCTCATATTCCAGGCAATTTTTTTTTGTTGGGTCAGTCTATTTACAAAATACAAGCGCTTGTATTATTTGCCCTTTCCCAATGTCACTGTCATCCTGAGGCCCCTGCGGCTACGCTACTTGATGTCGTTCCCTGATGAAGATCTCCGCCAACTTCTCATCCCTTTCTGTGGCAGCTTGAAGGGGCTCCAGCTCTTCCTGCGTTTCGGGCTGTCGGTGAACACGCCCGTTGCCAACGCCTGCTGGAGCCACATCTCGAATTCGTCCTCGGGGATCATCTCGGCGTCTAGACTGAAGGGATACCGAGAGCTGTAGGATCTCTGAGGCATCCTGTCCGCACCAACCATGTTCACCATAAAAGTTGGACCATGAGTGTTTGGTTTGCACTCCATCCCCTGGATAACCAACAAAAGGAATGCAAGTTGAGAGAATTGTTCTTCCTTTTCAGATAACATCGAGCAGCATCTTTTGTCTATTATCCGAAAATGACATAACAGCTGTTGATGGGACCGTTTTATTAAGTGCAAGATATATTTTTTGTCCTACTTCTCTAGAGAGGTTAATAAGGTTCTTGTACTTATGAAGGCCATGACATGGATATTTGTTATCTAAAATAAATTAAGGAATAAGACACAGCAACTCTGAATCTATCCACCTCATGAGACTGAAGAACCAATATAACCTATTTACAAAGTAGAGCGAGCGATCTGGAAAAACCCTAAACTACATGAACAAAATTCAGCCATGAGCAAAGTAGTTGGACCAACTTTTAGCATATCCATGCATAAACAGGAAACTACAAAAACAGAAAACATCACAGCATAAGTGCATAACCATGTATATCTGGAAAGATGTCAATTTGACATAATGTTTTATTATGAACTGCAGAGTGTAGGATACTAGGATATGGACCCGGTTTAATGACACTTTTCACAATATCATTAACCCCCGAAAGAGTAAAGAAAGGAATGCATGCAAATCCTGCGAATAACTAGTTTTGAATCAGATCACGGATTATATTCGTGTGAAAACTGAAACAAATAAGCAAATTAAAGAAGATGATAAAGAGGGAGATGAACACTCACCTGGCAGGTAGCCCACTCGGACACATCAAATATTTTACTCTCCGCACAAACAAAAGCTTGGGGTATTTGTATCTGAAATGAACAAAGCAAGAAAGAAATGAATACATGTTCTAATGAACATTAGTTTTCGCAAATGCAAAACATACATACATGTTATAAATTGAGTGTTTGTGCTGTCATATATACAAAACAGTTTGTTTATGAAATGGAGAAATTAACTGTAGCTAATATCAGAATTGAGATATAAGTTTACTCAGGTAGTTTGAGCATCCACCTTTAGCGAATTTAATATTTTCCTTGGATGACAAATAATCAGAAGCAAAACGCGGTGGGACTATTACAGCTCAATATAACCAGTTTGCTCAAGCTGAAAATTGCCTTCAGGATACAGGGTTGAAGCAATAAATTAAGTAGTAAGGACTATGGTCTCACTATGTAAAAGGAAGATTTGATGAACTTTCTATCAAATATCTGTGCAGAGTGCTAGGATTCAGAAGATTGTGTTTTTCAACCTCTGTTCTCCATCTGTTTCAGACCACCAATGCTTAGCTTCTAGTAGTTGGATTTGATAATCCAGAAATGACTGTCTAGAAGCGCTTCGTGTAAACACAAACTGAGGTACAATGCAACGAAGTTTGCATGTGGTTACACAAAATTATACCTTCAAGGATGTTGAATATCCATTTTCCACCCATCCATCTCCATCCTTGGCAACATGGTACTGAGAACAATCCTACATACACATCATTTCATTCAAATCAGCTGGAGTGATGACCTCAGTTAACAAATCCCTGAAAGTTCATGCCGGGGTCCTAACCTGGCACCATCTTGCTTTTGCTTTGCTTCTTTTGGTACATATCCATAAATGAAAGTTACCACACTTTGTGCACTGTATACGCCTGGACTCTTCAGAGATGAACTCTACCCCGCTCTGCAAAAGGAAGTATATCAAATGAGTTAATTTTTCAATTATAAATGAGTTACAAAAAAAAAAAACAGTACCCAACAAGATTGTCCAAAACAGGGGGTTGTCTAGAAATCACATTGTTTATAAGATTGACCAGGTTATGTACAAAAGATAACACTGAATTCCATACTAACAAAACAAGAATGCATGTTGAGAGATAGCACATGATACCTCAGTCATTTTTCCATATATGTGAACTTCAGAGGAAAGTGACATAAAAAAGGTACATTCAGACAGGGTATTGTGCAGAAAACTAGAGATCACATTGTGCACACCAAAAGTAAAACAGATCATGTACACATGAAAGACATGTAGATTCCATATTTAGTTATTTACAAGAAGAACCCACCGGTTGAGAGACAACGCGTGATCTCTGATTCATTTGACGCGATTCTTCTTTTCTCAGTTGTTCATCGTAGCTGTTTTTCTTTGTTAAATCCGAGAGTGCCTGCATGAAGGTATGACTACAACGGTTAACCAAGGGTAAAAAAACACAGATTAAAATATTATACACTACCAGACTTAATTATAATCTAGTCAAAGAAAAAGCAAAAGCATATACATCCAAATCACTTGCCTCATAAGCTGACTGAAGCTTTTTGAACGACTCGCACGCCAACGAATTTCCCATATTTTTATCAGGATGGACAAGCAGGATCTAGACAGGCATAACACAAACCTTAAGAATAAGGAACGGAAAGATGGAAGACTCCCAGCTTAAAGAGTTGTTGTGTATTACCATTCTTCTGTACTGCATTTTCAATTTATTCAGATCGATACTTTTGCTCCGAGAAACGCCCATAACTTCGTAATAGGTCGAAGCATCCATTATCCTCTTGATCTCATCCAATGAAGTAGAATCCGATTCCACTATTTTACTAGGAGATGGCTCCTTTTGTACATGTAACACATCTTGGGTAGGTTCTGAGCGGAAGGGCTTTGCAGAAGACATGGTCTCTGGTTCACTGTCCGGAGCAGGACGGTAATCAGGGCTACCAAAGAAGGCCTCTGTCGCTGGATCAGAATTCTTCATTTCCTCATATGGTCTTTCCTCCGTGCTTCCCTCGTATCCTTGCAGCAACTTGTTCAGAAGATCATTTGTCAGGAAAGAAAGGTTCAGCGTGAAGAAAACTCCGAGCCATCCGACACGAACAGCCACACAATAAATAGCATACATAGCCAGCACCGGTATCACAAACCGTGCATGTTTCAAAGAGCACATACAGCCTGCATTACCACAGAGGAGCCTCCGTTAGATGAAAAGGGTCAAATAAATAGGCAAAAGCAGGCCATGGACTTGATGAAATAACATTGTAGAAAAACATAGAGGTGGCTTAAATATTCATATAAACAAACCTCCAGCAACCAGAAGCATTCCTGTGATCCAAAAGTAGCCGTACATCCACATAACCATTATCCCAAACAGTCCTACAATGAGAAGGCCAGGTGTATAGCCCATATAGTGAATGACCGCCCCAACAGCTCCCTGAAACAGCAGGCAGTTAAACAATTAGATAACATACCTCTTCCGATATCCTTCTTACATGTATTCTTGCTTGTAGGAAGAAGGTACTAATTAAACAGGTACATTAGATGGTGATGAAACAAGCGACATAGTCTGCATTGCAATAAGAAAAGTGGCAGGGAGAAAACAACATGCGACATAGTCCTATTTCTCTCTACTATTTTACTGGTGAGTATTGATTTTTTTTTTTTTTGAAATAACTGGTGAGTATTGATTGAGTAGTGCCATATAGCTGAAAAGGTCAGATATCTTCCAGCGACACGCAAACACATACTAACTCATCTCACAAGAGAACACAACGGGCAATCCAAACAGGTACAAACTCCAACTATGGTATAATAACAAGACAGATATGTCTAGTTATTAACTACCATTCTGGATAAATAGTCAATGGCTCAAACTTCCATTTTAGCAAGAGCAACTGAATTGCTGGTACCTAGTATATGCACCACTCTGCCTCACATCATAATCAACTTTCTAAAATAGCAAGTTGCTTCTACAAACAGATGAGCTGTATGCCGAAGTCAATCACCTACAAAATAACCTCAAGCATTTTCCGAGGATCAAACGAACAGGAGGATCTGATGATTAAAATGGCACTGATAACCTCAAGCATCATTAAGCAATGCAGTGTTTCACTGACAGCCAATCCTTGCTCTAGTGAGACAGGGTAGACAAAACTTTCCTAAATAGTGGATATATAGGATCTAGAAACAGCATGTGGCTGAGAAAGTAAAGCATGACATAAGAATACACTAGACAGTAGTAATACATCAAGCCAGCCAGTTTATTAATGGGGTTCTACTTTTGCACCAGCAATTACTAGTACTTTAACTATACTTTAGTGAAGAATGGATGGAACCTAACATGCAATCCACAGTCAGATAGCCAAAGCAGAAAGATTCAGAGCCTGAGATACACACAGAAACCCTTATCCAGTACGCATCCAGAGCTAATGTGCACGAACCAGGGCAAGGAGGGCGTAGAGAGCGCAGGCGGGCGAGGTCATGCAGACGAAGCAGCTCCAGAGGACGACGAAGACGGCGGCGGGGCCGAGGCTGGCGAGCGCGAGAACGCCCCGGGCCGCGCAGCCCCGCCACTGCCTGAGCGCCTCGAGCGCGAGGCGGGAGGAGCTGGCGCAGCCCCCGGCGACGGCCGGCCAGTGGCGGTCGACGAGGTCCCGGCCGCAGCCCGCCCAGGCGACGAGGTGCCTCTGGGAGAGCACCCACGCCCACCCCTGGCTCCACAGCCCCAAATCCGCCATTGGGGCCGACCGACCGGCCGCGGGAGGGAGGGAGCTCGGATGAATCGGTCAACCGCGGGGCCGCGCGACCGCCATTTCACCCCCGGTGGGGACCGGAATCGCTCGCCGGGCGCCGCGGGCGCGGAAACCGGCTTCCGCCCAGAACCAATCGAACAGGTCCGGGTAGAGGGGCGGGCGCCGCGGCCGGCTCAGGAACCCGTCAAGAACTCCCAGCCGGGCCGAAGCGCGGCTGATCGAGCGCCGGAGCTACACCGCGGCGGAGCACGCACCAAAGCGCCGCCGCCGTTGGCCCGAGAAACGACGAGAAATTCCCGGCCCCCGGAAACCGCGGAAGAGAACGAAAGCAGGGCGAAAGCCTGTTTCGAGAACGAAAGCAGGGCCGACCGACAGCTGGGGTGGGGGACTGGATCTTCCGTCGGTGAATCGGCGGGGCGGAGGTAAAATAGCGGCGACGCCCACCGCCCGCTGGAATCTGAGCTTTGTCTGGCCCTGCCGCTGCCGCTTTGCCCGAGCTTTCGCCGCCCTCTCTCCCCTGCTGCTAGTTCGGGGCAGGCCACATCTCGTGACAAAAGAGGGATTGGGAGTGGAAGGGAAAAGAAGGGATCTTTCAAAAGAGAACACTGTTTCTAGAGAGAGAAAGAGCTAGGGCTGTATGCTTATGAGGAGTGAGAGAGCAGTAACTGTCGATGGAAATGGGGCATGGGGCTCGGTGGTGGTGGTGGTGGTGGTGTGATGAGAGTGGTGGGTGGTTAGAGAGAGAGAGTTCAGCACTTCAGCTTAGCTGAGGAGCTGAGCTTAGAGGGAAAGTGAGTGCTTTGTTTATTTTGATTGAAGTAGTAGTACTCACTGATTAAATGTTAACTTATAAATGGCACTGATTAATGTGCTACGCTTTATCTTATTTTTTATTCTTAGGATAATAATGGTAGTAGAACTAGTATGATATAGCTGTCTTAGAGCAAGTATAATACTAGTACAACCAACAGCTGGCTATAAGAGATTGACATGTCATTTATAGCCAATCATATAGCTAACATGTACAATAATTAGCTATAAGAATGTGTTATTTTATTAAGATATGGCCCACTTCCCACTCTCACAAACTGCCTAGGAGCACGTGCTAGAGCTGCCTCTTGCATGAGAGCACACTCCCCTTCTCTCCTCTTCTCTCTCCTCTATGTCATCCAACAAATATTATTTTAACCCTTATAGCCTGCTTACATAAGCTTATTGTACTTGCTCTTAGAGTGAGAGAGCTTAGATGATTTGTTAGTGAGAGAGCAAGAAGAAAGTGGCATAATTTTTTTTTGAAGGAAATCACACTGCGTATTCACCACAAATACAACACAGAAATGAAAGCACAGGAATACGCAAAGTACAAGCCCAAGAACTCAGCACAACATCGACACCAGAAACCCGCGAGGCCGAACGCTGAACAACCACACTGCCTGCAGAAGAACTTCATCGCCGACGTAGCGCCGGAGAAGAAAGCTCTAGGCCACCACCAACCCCGGAGAGGAGCCACCACGCTCATGAAGAAGGCCGCAGAAGCCGCCCGCCGCAGGCGACGGAACCGAAGAGCGCTGAAAGGATACGGCCATGGCGCCTCCGCACCGAAACCACCAATCTTCCACCTTTCCCTGCACTGAACTCGAGAAGGGCTTGCCGGAGCCGTCGCCGAAACCCCGCCTTGCCCACAACTTCCCCACTCGCCACCACGGCCGGCCGGGAAAGAAAGAGCATGTCCGAGGATGAAGCAGAGCACGCCAACAGGCATAATTTTGTTGGTAGTTGAAGCTTTTTTTTATTATAATTATGGGGGTGGCAGAATTAATTCAAGTGTTCATCGCATTAAGTAAGTGGAGTTATTGGATAGGGTACTGTACGGACTGTGCGGTGGAGATAATGGGAAAATTAAGGTTGCAGCGGTTGGAAGTATACTCTCATTTAGTAGCTGCCAATTAAGAGTAGCATGTGCACATAATCACGCTTTCTTTTGCGTTTTATTAGGGTGGATTGTGTGTATCCTCATGGGTCCACTCATACGTGTCCACTGCTGGTGCCTAATTGGGTTTAGCTGAGCAGTCTATCCACACCCCGATATACATGTGACCCACGCCGTGTATCCATTCTATCGTATTTTGTTCATGTTCGTTGCAAGGGGCAAGAGTTTTGTTTTGTTTCCAAAAGGAGGCTAAAGAATAAAGATTTTGGTGTTTATATAAAACAAAATCCTACGCCCCTCTACGTTTGTACATTTAGACTGGTGGATGGAATATTGGTTAAACCTTTTAAGGGCATCGGCATTCATCCGGTGCTAAAATTAGACACGCTTTCTCCTTTCCATCAAGTAACATAAACTAGTTGAATTTAGGCGCGCCGTCATGTCGCGCCCTGGGTGGATATTTCTGTAAATATAATTTGTTTTTTGTTTTGATTACGTAATATATTTTGTGAATAGAAATGGTGAAGTTGTTTGTTTAATGCATTTATGTTCGCGTTGTTAGAACTTATTGAGTTACTGCGAAGACAAAACATTAGTTTTACTGTTTGAACATAAGTTGTAATGTTTTTTTGCAAATCTATTAAAGCAAACTGGAATTGGAAAAGGGAATTTATAATTGTTTTGTAAACTTAAATGGTTTTTTTAATCATTATTGCAATGGTGTTGGAATGCGAAGCAAAAGAAAAGCAAGAAGAAGGAAAAAAAACAAATCGAAAGATCTAATTTCAATGTATTTTACAACTTTACTACGACAAACTGGAATTCAAAAAGGGAAATTACAGTTTTTTTGTAAGCTAAAATGTGGTGAAATTATTTTGCTTCATGGTGATCATTATTTTGATGTTGTTTTGTCGTAAACCAAAAGAAAAGGGGAAAAAAGAAATATATTATATTAGCGTTTATTAAATTCAATCCATCTGTAGAGGGAATGAATATGTGATTTCTTGAAATATGCATGTAGTTAAGCATTATTTGAATTGAACTACATAATTAGAAAGAGGTAAGTTCAACTTAAGTGTTTATTAAATGGAACTGCATATTTGGAGGGAGTTTAGTTACATTGTGTGTGAATATGAATCTATTTGAATTGGCATGTTGTTTTTGTGGTTTGTCTTACATATTTGATTAGAGAAAATATATTGTGTTAGCATCTATTAAATTCAATCTATCTTTAGAGGAAAATGAGTTTGTGCTTTTTTGGAATGTGCATGCAATAAAGCATTATTGAAATTTGACTACATAATTAAGGGGAGTTATGTTCTGTTTGAACATTCAATAAGCTGAATTGTATAATTGGAGGGAGTTCAGTTATATTATCTGTAAATATTAACCTATTCGAATTGATGTGGCATGTTTGTGTTCTGTCTTAAATATTTAATTGAACTCATTAATGAGAGGAAGTATATTATATGGCTATTGAGTAAATTTATCTTAAAATCATTTTCTCTAAATATTCATCTGATCAAGCATTTTTTTTAAGCAACCGTAGGCCAACATCAGACACTATTGTTTAGCGAAATATGGTGGTGTAAAAATTCGAATTTGTAAATATCCGCATTCAAAAGTTGTTTAGATATTTTTCTGTTGTGATTTGTAAAATTAAGTTTGCACTTATAAGTTATTCGAATTTGGGAATTTTTTTTGGAAAGATATTCATGTTTGCTTTTTTTTCCCCGTTTGTTAAATACTCAGAATTGAAAGTCATTTTAGTTTGAATTAATCAAATCTTGAATTTGATCATATGCCACAAATAGGAAACGTTTATTTTTCGTGTTTTTGTTGATATGGTAAGGGGAAGTCATTCAAATTTAAATTGTTTTAGTGTTCACAAAATGATCATGTTTGAAAGTCATTTAAAATTTTTGAAACATGTAAATTTGTTTTTTTAGTTGGATTGATATGGTAAGGGGAAGTCATTTCAAATTTAAATTGTTTTAGTGTTCACAAAATTATCATGTTTGAAAGTCATTTCAAATTTTTGAAACATGTAAATTTGTTTTCTTAGTTGGTATGGTGAAGTACGGTTGTTTTTTCATAAAATTATCCAAATATTGGTCAATTTGAGTTATTCAAACATGTTTATTTTTTGTGGGAAATAGGTTCTTTTTTTAATTTTTTGATATATCTTTTATATTTTTTCCGGTGGTTGGAATTTGGATTTGAATGGTCCAATATGGTTGTAATTGAAAGTTGGGAACGTACATATTCAAAAATTGTTTATATTTAGAAATTGTTGGACTATAGGAAGAATTTATGTTTTTGAAGTCTATCGAAATGTTGACCAATTCGAAATATTCAAACATATTTTTTTTGTTTTGTAAGTAGCTATCATTTTTTTTCCTGGGTATTTTGTTGTACATTGCATATTTTTTGCGATGGGTATATGGAAATTTAAATAAACATGGTTAAAATTTGTTGAACATGCATGAAATTGTTATAAGTAGACAGATTACATTTTTATTTATTTTTACGACCATTTGGATATGTTATGCATATTTTTCCGACGGATAGATTCAAATTTTTTGTTTCTCTGTATACTTTTTATTATATGGAAATTTAAATAAACATGGTTAAAATTTGTTGAACATGCATGAAATTGATATAAGTAGACAGATTATATTTTTATGCACATTTTGGTACATTAATTACATTTTTTATTTTAAATAAAGTAGTTATGAATTTCCAAAGTTTAAATCAAAATCTGGAATTCTGGAAAATATTAAATTACTTACAACTGGGCCCATTGTCAGGGATTTAATATTTATCAAAAACAGTTTTAAAAAATATTGTAGAGCTGACAGGTGGGGCCCGTGATGACGTCACCTGATGACGTCATCAATGGTCACCGTCTTCGTCTTCCTCGGGTGGCGATGTCGGCGATGGCGCCGTCGTTTGAGAGCGAGAGAGGAGGCGCGACTTAGCGCGTTCGACGTGGCGCGTCGCGGGGAACCGAACTGTGGCGGCGCTGGGCAAGGCGAGGTCAGGAGGCGGCGAATCGAAGCGCGGCGGCGGCGGACGGATACGGCGAAAAAGACGACGACGCGGGCGTGTCCGATCTTCTCAGCTCGCGAGTTTCGGCGAGGATGGAGAGGGGGCCGAGGCCGTCCCGCGGGTGGGTTTCGATTTGCTCGGGAGGGCGTGCAGCGGCGAGATGGCGCGGCGTCAGCGGCGGCAGCTCCGGCCGCGCGCGAGGAAGGAGAGAGGAGAAAGGTGAGTTATGCAGTAGGTTTTGCAACGGAGTCCCTGGGTTTTTGAGAAATTACGTTTAGGTCCCTTGCTTGGAAAATTGGAGGTTTTGCGGTGCAATTTCTGGGCTTCCTTGTCGGTTTTTGGAAATGTATCCGCGCAATGAGGATGACAGGTGGGGCCCACCATGCCAGGAACAGTGCGTAGGGTGCTCTCCGTTCGCTAAACTGACCAGCTTTCATATAGTTAGAGAGATGTCCTTTATAACACATGCGAACCAACCGTGAGGGGACGCTTGTGAGATATGCCTCGCCCTTACATGACCGGATAAGCTAACGACGACCACCCCTCCATCAGAGGCACCGTCGATCGTCATCTTGAGAACTCTAGTATAGCTGCCAATTAAGAGTAGCATGTTCGTCTCTGGCGCATAATCACGCTTTCTTTTGCGTTTTATTAGGGCAGATTGCATGTATCCTCGTGGGTGCAACATGTGTCTCAGGGTGCAGGCGGGACGCGCTGCGGTCTCCCGCGTGCACGCCGCATACGCCGCTACGGCTAGGCGGTATGCCGCGAACGGGCCGCGCATGTGCCGCGTCGCTTTGCGGCGCCGCGCGCGCCGCTCGCTCGCTCGCTAGCGCCGTGTAGGCCGCTCGCTCACTTGCTGGCCAGCTCGCTAGCTTTGTTGATCAGTAGTTCAGGTTGCTAGCTTTGTTGATTAGTAAAAAAACAGTGACCATATGATTCCAGGCAATCATTCAAACAAGTGACATTTAGAAGTTATTCATGCTGAAACACAAAGAGTTACTTTTGCAGAAACACAAACAGTTATTTCTACTGCCTAAAGTTCAACGATGTCTCTGAACTGCAGCTACATAAAACGGTAGATGAGGCTCCGCCAGCATCTTTTGCTTCATCTTCAGAGTCCTCAACTCGCGCCTCCATGGCTCCATCATCTCAAACCACTGAATAAATAAATGACAGGCAACTATAGTTAATATCCAAGAAGTGCATCACATATATTCAGAAGTATTCAAAGCAATGCACAAAATAAATTGATATTCACCAAGTGTTTTCAATAATTCTTAACATGTTCTTCACTAGATAACAACAAGGTCTTGTAAACGTGCTAATAGACAGACAGAAATCAAAGAGGATTAACATGCATCACCAGCAAATGAATCAGCTTTCCCACTGAATCACATAAGTGTAAGATAACAACAGTACATATTAGCATCATAGCCACCAGATTTAAACATGATACCACACAGGTTGGCAAAAGTTTGAGAACTACTCTAACTTTGTGCAAGAGTAATAGATAAAGCTCATTGCTTTGCATCTTCTAAAAAGCAAATGAACATAGAGCCTAGCATATAGAACAAGGATGATGTCTCCATGTTTGGACAGCATGCATTTGAGGAAGTAAATACTAACCTGCTTCATAGCGTTAAACATGAGATTTTAGTGAACAGGAAACTGCCCCCTTCTTGTCTAGTATAGGGCATGACTCAAAACTGAAACTATCAACCCGATCATCTGTCATCCTGCAGGACATGCAAAGCTACCACTAAATAACATACAAGTAAAATAAGTGGTCAGTACTACTATATGTATCTGACGTGCTTAAGACAACACAAAATAATATGGTTACAACAAAGTAGAATGCTAGTTGAAAAGACATGTAGCCACCTATATCAAGACAAAATATCTGCCAGCAGTCACCACCACCATATGCTAGTTGAAAAGATAACCGACAAATGTCACAGATCACATTAGCATGAAGCACTGTAGCAGCAATTTCAATCACAGCAATTTCATCACATAAAAATCTGCCGGTAGCACAATGGTCACACAAGCCAAGGAACAGAACAATAACTAGTGAAGCTATACGAACAGATTAGATGCAGCTATAATGCTCAACTATCAGCATGAACAGATGTAGTTACTTGATCAACTATTGAGTAGCAGCTATAATTCTCACAACTGTCAGGTCAAAGATAGGAGAAAAGGCATGCTAGTGATTTGTTGTGAGCAGGTGCAATTACTCGCTCAACCATTGCACAAGCAAGAGTGCAAGGAACAGAACACTAAGTACTGAAGTGATAAAAATATAAATTAGATGCAGCAGCATAATATTTGCCATAATCCACCAAGCAAAGTAAGATACCTTATCATCTGCTAGTAAAAAAAGATCAGCAATGTAGTATATGTGCAGCTAGCTCCACACACGATTCTAAAAAAAGCAGCAGATACACATCAAGACAATATGCTACTGAATGGCATTTTCACTTTGCTACTAGCAAGTCAAGGATGGCCTCAAAGCAATATGCTACTGAATGGCATTTTCACTTTGCTACTAGCAAGTCAAGGATTGCAAATCATGTACCTACCTTAGCCTCCGAATGGCTAGTCTAGAATTGCAAATCATGTATGTGCAATATCTACAACAGCATGTGCTTTAGAGACACGGTGACTTGTCAGTGCAGTTCTACTGTTTTTGGTATCAAATATATAATCTGAATATGTACGCAACCATAGAGAACTATATATGCAAGAAAACATGACAGAAACTAATGAAAATTTCACAAAGACTGAATCAGACAAAGAACATGTACACACAGAGTACTATATATGCAAGAAAATCCACATCTAGGCTTTTCAGTAAGCTATTATTACTAACATCTGCCATTAAGCTACTCCAAGTAGTCCATGATTATGTTGATCCCACTCACGGTACTCCTAATTAAGCTGACTTGGGAGTAGAATAACAAGGATCCAAAATAGCCTCTCGAATTTAACAAGCCTTTTTTTGAACATAAATCATATTTCAAATCACGGAAGATGCTTCTTTGCTATCACGAATCGGTCAAGAAGTTGGGGATCGGGTACCTTCATGATCGTGGGAACGAGGCAGCTTCCCTTCGCCGGCGTCTGCAGCCGCTTCCCGCCACCGGCGTCTGTGCACGTCTTGGGCTCACCGCCACCGCCTGTGCGCCTCTGTGTATCGCCGCCATCCCCGATGCCGTCCGTGCCACGCTGTGGTACGCCGCCATCGACCTCCATTGAATCGACGAAGGGAATCGAGGGAGAGGGTTCGCCCGGACCCGAAGCCAGAGGAGGAGGAGGAGGAAGGGCGGCCATGGCGGCGGACGCGAGAGGAGCCCTCTCCTGCGGCGGCCGTCGGCGGCGGCCAGAGCCCTCTCCTGCGGCGGCGGGCGGCGGTGGCCGGAGCCCTCTCCTGCTGCGGCGGTCGGCAGTGGATAGAGGCGCGACGCGGCGCGGAGCCCTCTCCTGCGACGGTCGCTCCACTCCTTTTCGTTGACCTGACCTAGTCGATGATATGTGGAAGAATGCGGCAACTGCGGGCCTGCCGCATACGCCGTTTTTGTTTTTCCCAATTCTGTGGATGCTCGCGTGTATTGCTACGTGGGCCGAATTTGCGGCGCCGCGGACGGGCCACTGCCGCTTGCACCCTGATATGTGTCCACTGCGATCTATCCGCACCCCGATATACATGTGACCCACGCCGTGTATCCATTCTATCGTATTTTGTTTATGTCAAAGTAAAAGTAACCTCTCATGTTCGTTGTAAGGGGGCTAGAGTTTTGTTTTGTTTCCAAAGGGGGCTAAAGATTTTGGCGTTTATATAAAATAAAATTTCACGCCCCTCTACGTTTGTAGATTTATATCGGGTGGATGCAATGTTGGTTAAATAATCACCCGGTGCTAAAATTAGACACTCTCTCCTCTCTATCAACTGACATAAATGTCACTTATAACACATGCCACCCAACCAGGAGGGGACGCTTGTGAGACATCTCTCGCCCTTACATGACCGGATAAGCTAACGACGACCGCCCCTCCATCACGAGGCACCATCGATCGTCGTCTTGAGCACTATGTGTCACGTTGATGATGGAGATGTAGGCGGGCTCGAACCTAGAAAAGGACGAATTCACCACCTCACTCGAAAATTAATTCTCCATCAGAGCATGCGGAAAACATTACCGGCACCAACAAAAAGTGGTAAGATCATGTGACAGAGATAAGATGGTCCTTGATTGGGTGGTGGCCACCCTCTGGAAGATAAAGCGTCGGCAAAGACTAGAATGAAGAGTACATACAATGTGGGCGTCAAGGCGATTTGAGAAGGGACATGAGCACTTCATGGTATATTCGCTAGCAAAGGGCACCCCCAAAATGGGTTACAAGACGAACATAAAGATCATAGCCAACACAAAATAAAGGAAGCTAGCACTAAATAATATGGGAAGGGTCATGCACCATATCAAAGGTATAGCATGCGTTGACATATAGAAATTAGGTAGGTGGGGGTGTGGGGGGGGGGGGGGGGGGGGGAAGAGGATCGACATTGGTGTCCATAAAGGGGTACACACTGAAAGATCATTTGTACCGAATTTAATAGGCAAATAGGCGATGATCAAAATTTAATATGAAAGTTGAAACTTTATCAATTCTTTTCTATGGTTGCCTAACATACCTGAAACATGCAATTCGACAAAGATTTATCTTGCATAAACTAGAATGCAAGAAGTTAAGTAAATGCGCTAGGCAAAGGAATCCTAAAGACGAAGATGTATCCTTGCACTATCGTACATTCTCGTTGGAAAAGACTAGGACACAAAGTCTAAATGACACCAAGTTCTTGGTCACAAAGACCAACCTATTCTCCTTTTTGAGTTAGGACACTTAGTTCATGACCAACCAATAAGAAGGGGTCTTCACACGTACTAGGCACTCCGCAACCTTCACGTACCGCCACAAAGATTTCCAAGTGACAAGCTAGGAGGCGTACACCCTCCAAAAAGTAGTAACTATTGGATAGAACTTGGATCTTGAAGTCAATATCACAAAGATTGGTTTTTTTTTTTTGAGGTATAAGGTGGTCATATCCACCGCCCGAATAGATAGAAAGAGTTGACCCAGTTTATAAGGGAAACCGGGTCCAAAAACCATACAATCTGTACAAAAGAATAGAACAAACGAAGCGACCCGCCACCCACACGACCCAAGTCGACAAATGTCACAACACACACCACCTGCTCCTGGGCCGCCGCCCCGGCGTAACAACCAGATCGATCTTCGCATTGCCCGAAAGCGATCCAGTCATGGTCGACGAACTCTCTGCCCACGCAGTCTTCATCCAGGTTGCCACCAAAACCACCTGTTCCGGGGCCGCCGCCCCGGTGTAGCAACCAGATCGACCTTCGCATTGCCCGAAGACGATCCAGTCGGGTCGACGAACCCTCTGCCCACGCAGTCTTCATCCAATTCGCCACCCAGGCCCACGCTAAACAACGGCTCTGCCCTGTAAAACTGTCGTAGCGTGGGAAACCGAGGCTGCCGCCTCGGCGTCCACCACCGTCCGGAGCCGCTGCCCCGGCGTCCACCACCCTCGACCACACACCCATTTTGCACATCCGCCACGAAACCGGCGCACCGCGCTGGCCAAGAGCTCCAAAGCGGCGCCTCCAACAAGGTAGTGACGAGATCGTCACCGCCGCCCGCTCCCGAAGAGCATAGATTTTCACCCGGAGCTCTTGAAACCATATGCGTTAGTCGAGGTCGAAAAGGTCCACAACGACACGATCAAAAAGGAGAACGACACCCGAGGGTGCCGCCGTCGTCGACACCGACCGAAGTCCGTGCGAGCTTTCGCCCGGAGTTCAACCCGACCGCAAAGCTTCGGGAGCCACAGGATGGCATCCTGGCCATGTCGTCAACCACCTCGCACTCCTCCGCATGCTGCCGCCGCCGTGGCACCTCACGCCACGGCAGAAGCACCGTCGGCCACGCCGATACCACAGCCGCTGCTCCGGGGCCGCCGCCCCGGCTTGCTCTTCCCCGTGAGAACTCGCCGCTCCGGAACCTCTGCCTCCGCCTCAGCACCGGCCTCCAAGCCCGCTGGAGACCACCGCACGCGCAGCCACAGACGCCCACCACTGCACGCCAGCCCAAGCCCGGACGAGCCCAGATTGGGCCGCGCTGCCACCAGCACCCAGTGCAAGCTCCACAAGCTCCAGCACCTGGATGCCACCATCCGCCGCTCCGGCGTGACGCCAGGGCCACTCCCAGGAGGTCAGTGCCGTCGCTGCCGGGACCCTCCCCTCGACTCCGCCGCCACCCTCAACGCCAGCCCGCACGGCCCAGATGCGGCCCGCCCAGGCCCAGATGCAGCCCGGGCGCCGCCGCCACGCGCCACCCGCGGCCTCCCGCCATGGCGCCGCCACCTTGCGCCGGCGCGCCCGTCCGCCACCCTGCCTCGGCCGCGCCGCCGCGCACCAGCTCCGCCATCGTCGCCATCGCGCGACCTCCGGAGAGCCCGAAAAACGGAGAACACCGCCCTGCCGCCACCGTCCTCGGACGCGCCCGGCATTGCCGGTGCCCCCTCTGGCGGCGGCGATGCGGGGGAGGAGCCCGAAAAACGGAGAACAAAGATTGGTATCTGAAAGCACCATATGAATTTCCAAAGATTGGAGTGGAAGTTTGGATCTAGCCATCTAGGTGCAAGAGAGAGAATAGCAAATATATGAGCAAGAAAGTGCCTCTCTTCTATAAAAAAATCATCTTTATCTTAGGCATGGGTAGCAAACCCATAAATCCGAGCATTACAGGAAAAAGTAACATGCTCGGAAGTACCAATGATGAAACCCAGAAGTTACGGACTAGTTCAAAATTTAAATTTTTTTGAGAAAAAATTCCATACCCGGAGGCACCACGTCAAAAGCTCGTTACTACCAGATGAAACAAATATCCTTAAAAGGTAGTAGAATGTACCGAGAGGTATGGAAAAAAGCTCAGAGGTTCTATCTTGCATAATGACTGGTTGTGGTCCTATATTTGTGCATGCTCGGTAGTACAGGATAGGAGCTAACTCAGAGGTACCATATCAAATAGAACACTCACTAGTACTACAAAACAGTACGAAGTACGCCACCCTATGGCAGCGACGGCGAAAAAACTACTGTGAAGTTTCTACGCGTGGACGAAGAGGCTTGTCACGAACGGGCCATCGATTGGCCGTCGAGATTGGAAACGGGGATATCAATAACCCACATTGGCAACGTTTTTTGTTTTTGTTTTTGTCCAATTCAGATATGGGGCTCATTGGTAACGGAGATTATCGATTGCCCATGGCCTAAATTATGCGGCGCATAAGCCTAGCCATCATGCCTATAAAATACCGCACTCGCGTCGCTCTCAGTCACTCCTAACCCTAACCACAAACTTCCTCTCACAATCTTCTACATGTGTTCGATGGCCTCCTATGCCGAATATTCTGGAAGTGGCGGCTGCGGCTGCAGCTGTGGCCATGGCGGCGTTGTCTGGCGTCTTAGATGTTAGGGATATACCCTAGAGGCAATAATCATTGTTATTATTAATATATATTTCATAATTAAATGTTTATGTTTTATGCTATAACTGTTGTGGTATCGAAATGAGAGATTCAGAAGGAAAACCCATAGGCACGTGTAAAATAATAAACACTAAATAAGGTCCTAGTCTTACTCTAGAGACTAAATCATTGGTTGTATGATGACCCTGTCTTACTGGTCATGGGTATGATTTATATCGACAACAATGGGAGCACATTATTGGAGGAACGATGTTGGCTGGACAAATCCAACCGTTCGATATACTATGAGATCTTATCGTCACAATGTTGTTAGTATTATCATAGATTAGTTAATATGCACATATATCTTTTGACCAAGAGGGTGTAGGGTTCATGCAAGCTTGAAAGGTTACTTTAGTTATGTCTGACATCAAACCATAACACGGTGATCATAACGGCAGTTTTTGGTTAGCTCGTAAAATATGCATTAGACTTAATGATCCAATACTAGGGAATTGCTCCTCCGGTGATGGAGATATATATCCCGCGCCCACTCGATACGAGGTATCCATCATTGTATGCGCAGACACGACATGATGTAAATCATGGGGATACCGGAATATGAGAACAAGAAAAAGGAAACAAATCGGTAACGAGATAACAAGATATAGTGATAAAGAGTTGCTTCACATATATATCGGAATATCTCACCTCAGGTATGTTTAGTATCGCAAAGCAATGTGAACCATGTACGGGAACTAACAGGTTCACGCGAACTCATTCGTACAACAGTGAGAATTAATATGGACGTCCATTGCTCCGCTATTGGTTATTGACCGGAAGGTGTGCCAGGTCATGCCAACTCGTTATCGAAACTATAGTGTCACACACTTAAGTGTACTTCAGTAAGTTGAATAATTTGATGGTTGGAAACACGAGAAAGAGTCACAAGGAATAGTTCCAGAGTGATTAAAATATTTTTGGAGAGATTTCGGAAGTGTTCCGGGAATTTTATAAGCAGGAATAAGATGTCCTGAAGTCATAAAAATTGTTTCTGTAACTGTCGGATTAATTCTGAGAATAATCATCCAGAGGTTTTTGGAGAAACACCGGAAGAGGGGAAAAGTGTCGGGAGGGATCCTAGGGCTGCACCAGGGTACAGCCGCATGGGCTCCCAAGCTCATTATTGGGGCGTTCCCCCTCTTCCCTGAGGGGCAAGGAACGGGGGATGGCCGGTTTAGGTCAAAAGGCCCATATAGGGCCGAACACCCCTTTTGCTTGGGGAGCAAGACACTTGGCCAGCCGCCCCTAGGTGGGCAGGCGTCCCACCTACCCCGTCCCTCCCTCGTATATAAAGGAGGGGAGATGCACCCCTCCCCCCATACCATTGAGTTGTGGAGCTGCCCCTCCCCCTCTCTAGATCAGATCTTGATCTGTTGGTATAGAGGTGTCTTCTCCATTAGATCTAGATCTATCTCTCTCTCCCATGTGTTATGATTTCCACCATACTTGTTCCAGTAGATATTTAGTCCCCGAAGACGAAGTTCTGCTGCACTGGAGGAGACGTACGCGTGCGAACTCTCAGAGGGATCATACCTTTTATCCTATTCGAGTTGAACCCTGACGTCAGTTCTGGACGTCGGGACGCTAACGGTCCAGAGCGTGGAATTAGCGACATTCTCACTGCTAGGTTTAGCCGTGAGAATCTTCATCAGGATACACTAACATTTACATCGACATCTATTTCCGCTACACGGTGTCGGTACGATATCTAGATCATCTCTGGCTTGTATCTTCAAAGATAGATCTTGGTTGCTGCGTGTAAGGTCAAAATTTTAAATTCCTGCACGTAACCCAACATTAGCCCCCGCCAGTACCTTGAGCACTAACGCCAGCTAGTCTTGCATGACTAGAAAGCATTTGCACTCAAAGGAAGCCGCGAAATGTCTCGTGGCGAAGCCCAGAGTGGCGCACATGGCCGGTCTGGGTCGGCCTTGGCCTCTCTCTCGACCTCATCGTTGTACAAGGACGAGGATGTTGACGATCGGGATTTGGAGCTCGCGTTCCATCTCTCCCACGCTCAGTTCTAGCGCGACGATATCGTGTGTCGTCAAGGTGCTTTGAAGATGCATGAGGTCTTCCTCGTCTCCGCCGTGGAGTATCAAATGGAACGCGCCGAGGAGGCGCAGTTTCAGTCCAACATCGAGGTTAGCCTAGCTCGCTTTTTGCCCCCTGGCGAGGGCCAGGGAGCAAAGGTGGCGGCGACACCGATAGGGGAAAGCTAGCTCCGTCGCGCGGCACTCGGCCGGCGACGCTAAGTGAGTCCGCCTGCCTAAGGCAATAACCCAAACCATATATTAGGTTCTCAAATCATTTGCTTAAATTTGTCTGTTGGTTCTGGTTCAAGTAAGCCTGTAGACGATGCGGTGGCCGTGAAGACGATGCAAACCGAGAAGATTTTTGTAAGCCTGTAGACGATGCGGTGGCCGTGAAGACATAGGAGCTGGGTTAAATCCAGGGTGCGTCTCCAATAGCAAGACTTTTGTACAACAGGGCTAACATGAATACGACGACGAACCAATGACCATATCATGTCGATGCAGTCGGCCTCACCACGATTTTTTCCCTATAGCCCTAATTAGAAACGATTAATACTAATATCCCTAACTGATGTAAAGATCCGTCGCAACTGAGCCATTCACGTCAGCTTCCGGCAACAATTTTTTCGTTGCCGGAAAGGGTTTTGACCTTTGTCTATAGCGTCGTTCTGTAATACCGACTCTCAAGATTTGAGTTGTACTGAAAATTGCTAAGTCACTGATCGGATATGCCGGACAAATTTCACTCTGAAGTACGCGTGGGCCCTTTACAGAAGACTTCATGAACAAAGTTTTATAAAGGGTTGGTGGTTCCGACATCATACCAAACTCGGTAGTGGGAATTAGGGACTTATCAAGAATAGTCGCTTTGCCGGTTTCTCAACCTCACATGGTTGTAAGTACTAAGAAAAAAGTGTTCGGAGGTACCAGGAATGTGAAAAACAAGATTTGGAGTTTTTATAGTGGATTTGAGATGAAGAGAAAATCTTCGTGGAACTTTGATTGAACTATAAGTTTTTATAGTGGATTTCCTGAAAGGAGCCCAAGCTTTCAGTGATATGAGTTTTTCTTTGTATTTTTTATTTTTCCCAAAAAAGAGGAGAACCCCCGACGTATGCACCGATTTGCGAATTATTCTTATGCACGCATGCAATACATCGTACACAAGTCAGATTAGTCCGGTCTTGATGTTTGGCATATTTTCAATAAAATTATGGTTGTTTGTTTTGTATATCCAAGAATCACAAAGCCCGGGGAGAGCATTAGCCTTCTTTGTTGCTTTGTTTTCTTTCTTTCTGCTCTCTTTTTCTTTTTCTGCCTATGGCCCATGCACATATATGCAGCTTGTTTCTCCTTGCAAGCCTCTTTTATATGAATCTATTTGTGTCGGCGTACCTCAACCTGCAAGTGTTGATCAAAAGGAGAAAACACATGACATGACCCAAAAGAGATCACCATCCACTTCCTGTCCTCTTGTTTGTCTGAAGGCTCAGCCCTTGCTCTCGGTTGTTACAGTTTGGTGCCAGACTGTTGGAAAGTGCCTGACCAAAGAAAGTAATATGGTATTGTCACTGTGAACTACTTCCACTCACTGAAGGAGATGAACCACCATATCTAATAATAATGCATCACAAAAAAATACTATCTTGTCTACATTTATCAAATGAGACAGTATAATTGTGGCAATGCATTACCAACGAACAAAATTGAAAATTCCAAGATTGTCTGGGGTAATTTACGTCGAGTAATGATCCACTTCTCCGGGGGATCTTTATGCAAGATAAGATCTATCACATGGTATCCACATGCCTGATCATTGGGGGAGGTGCTACCAAATCATAGGGATGGTAGACAAGCAACCCTCCTAGTTGACCTGTGGTGATGAGATGAGACGCTACCAGGTCAAGAAGTGTCTGCATGACACTAGATTTATTTCAGCTCAAGCAAAGTAAGTAACCATTTTTTTCACTTTCCTCTTTCCTCCTCCTTTAATTTATTCCTCTTCTTTCTCCTGTTTCATATTTGATCCGCATCTACTATGCAATTTTCGATTAAAACTTAGCCATCAGATTCAGAAGGGATGATGTATTAGGGGTTGCGTCATGGAGTCTGAGGTCAGACGTCCAAGGATCTGTTTTTTCTTCTTCTAAATAATGGCATGGATGTACCCTGGCTCAACAACAGAAGCAACAAATACACTATTTGTATCTTGACCTGGCATCCGTAATCTACATTCCGATATTAAGCGTTGTTTACATCCTTAACTCGAACTGCAAGCCACCATAATGTAAAGTTTATGTCTTGATCTCACTTGATGCTCTGCAATTTCTATTGCCACCTCCCCAAAATTGAGAAAGTCAAGCTACACTTAGCCCCAACTTGGCAATGCGTCTCTTGACTTGACTTGTGCTTACTGCTACTTAATCATGTTGTATCACCATCGTCGATGATCTTTTATGCTCTCTAATTTCGTTTATTATTAACGTTGTGACCTCCTTCTGCCTAGTCTTCTGCGAGTATGATAATTCAGAAGCAACGTATTATCCTCCTAAATCACGCGTTTACGACCGTGAGAAGAGATTATATAAAAAATCAGAGTATGTTGCAGCAACCAGTTGGCAAATCAACTCAGACAATACGAATAGGAGATTGGTTGAAACAGCTCACTGGATCGACAGTGATGGGCAGATCGTTGAAAAGTAGTAGAACTACTTCACATGCCGTCAACTTTGCTCTCTCTCTTTCTCTGCTTAATTATCCATTCTCAAGTCTTTCTCTCTCTAGATTCAGTCAAGGAGTTGGCTTAAAGTTGGAAGAAGAGGAGACGGCATCTCCATCAAGGCTCTGTCCTTCCTTCAGATTGGCGACGCTTGTACTTCAATCCTTGCTTGTCACGTCTTTATAAGCTCCGTCTTCTATAATCGCAGGATCGCAACATGCTATGAAATGATGAGGTGCATATCAATTTTACATCATGCATGTTAGCAAAATGAAACCTTTTTTCCTTGGTCAAGATGGTTAGAGGATCGTACTAAGGTTCAATTTGTGGTTGATGAACTATTTTATGTTGGTGTGCATGTAACAAAAGTTGAAGTTTATTTGTTAGCTAAATCGGTAGATAAACAAAAGCTGATAAAGCAAAAATATTTTTCATTATCCTACAATGCCAAGGGCAGCCTGATAAGGGTCCAAAAAGACACTCATCCGTGGCAATCAGACTCTGGTCATCGGCCATATAGATGAGCCAACACGGTTGGCGACCAAATGTAACTAAGAACAACCCTAAGACGAAAGAAAAGTTCACAATAAAGGCATATTCATGATGAATCGTACAACGGGCTCCTGTTTATTTTTCATTAAAAAATCATGTTCATTGAATATCGGATGTACCCAAACAAAGAACCCAGCAGCGTTTCTATGGTCACATGCGTACACATGTTATGCTTTCTGTATACGATTTACCTGTAAATAGATCCAAAAGGGTGGACATGCGTGAACAAAAATGATATCATCAGGGGCAAATAATGTACGTAGCACAGTACTCGCTTGTGGACGGTGGAACAATTTGGATGCTACAAAAGCTACTCCCCCAGATCACATCATCACACAGCCCAACACGCCAAAAAGACCAATTGGCCACACTAGACCCCATAAAAACAAATGCCAGATACACCTTTTTTGTATGAGAACTGCTAGTACATCGTAGAGCTTCCTTGGACCATCGATCGCAGGGCAGCTTGGCACAAATATCATTTCAGATGCACAAGCACAAGGACCATGATTGACTATATTATTGCCACTAGGATGCTTAAACCGCAAGTGACAACCTTCCCAGAGAATTATGTAATGTAATCGAGCTGTTCGCTTCTCGTTTAAGCCAGCCGAAAACATCGATACCGCCTTTTTCTTTTCAAGTGGTACGGGCCTGAAAAGGAGAGGGAAAGAAAGGGCGGAGTTATATATCACAAATAATACGAGGAAAATATTCTCGATGGAGAGCATTAATCTACACAAATCACGTGACGAGTTCTAATTAGACTAACAGAGAGCATATGCAGCTTTGCGCTAACTTTGTTAACAATATCACTACCCTGCAGGAACTTTACTGCGGTGCTATCATGATTGCGAAAGACAACTTGCAATGCATGGAGCTCTACTGAAGATGTGATCAGAACTGAAGAGCCCGTCAGGAACTGGAATCAGAAGGGCTGGGAAGTTCAGAGACCAGAAATCAACAGAAGCTTTAGAGCCAAAATGCCTTTATGCAAAATTGGGTGACTGAGAGCATGATGCTGCTATAAACAGTAGAACTACACAAGGTGCAAAGGATGACAAACGTCTGGGCAGCTCATTTCTTACAATTAAGCATTAAAAGATAATGATCGGTTAGAGAATCAGAGGCGTAATCATTAAGTTCTGCAACCATAACTTGGAACTGCCATCGCAAAAAAAAAAGTTGGAACTGAACTACACCATCCATCATGAGTTTTTTAAGGTTTTCTGTGGAATTCCTACATGTCTGTAAAAAATAGATATACTGGTTTACAGGCTTCTCTTTGCTACACTAGAGAAAAAAGAAAACTACAAGACATCATTTATATCTTAACACAAGGAAGATATCATTGAAAGCAACAAGTTACAACATCAGCATGGAGTGCCAGAATAGAAGCTTGATACGTCGTACTTCTGTATCACCTGATTCAGACTTTCTCCAGTACATACATAGCAAACAGCGTGGCTTTGACGACTCTAAGGACCTTACTGTCACTAGTCAGTTTTCAGCATTCTAGCATACTGTAACTACAGACAACCATATGAAAAGAACACATTTGTAACTATTTAAAGATCCAAAAATTGCAGGGATGCTACACACAAAAGGTGGTAACTGAAATAAACAAGTGTTACATGCTACTAATGCATTGCAAACAAGTCAGAAATTAGACTGTTCTTACCCAAATTCACGAGGGAACAAAAGTGGTTTCCTGGAATATTGTATCAACATCCATGTCTTGCTTTTCATCTGCGATATCCTCTTACAAAACGTTTGATGTCTGCAAAGTCTAAAACTGCCTCCACGTTGCGAAAATAAGAACTCCACTTTGTACTTATGAAATCGACAAGAAACTCCGATTGCTTGTTGCCATTTGTCTGCCAGATAGACAGAGAGATTTTTCTATGTCACGTCTTTTGCAGTGAAAACAATATCAATTTAAGTCATTCAGGACTTGCAAAGGTACAAAAGCTAAAAAGAGGAAACATGATGGGCATCTGTCTCATGTAGACAATACGAGTCAAGGTTCCGTAGGCTAACAATGTTGGGATAGTGTACAGCAATTTCCTTGTTTCATCCTACATGATGTATCCATATGAATACCAGGCCTTGTAAGAAAATGTATCAACTATCAGTCTGTTCCATATATAATTTAGCGGAGGGTACTAAATAATCAACTAAAATTCATATCAGGAACTTCCCCAACAGCTAAACAGGCTTTGCAGTGGTTATGTACAGTGGTTGTAACAAACAAATACACATACAAATATAAGATACATGTCATCTGAAAGTTGTTTACCTCAAAAACAAAGAAACCTCCAGGCTTCAGTGCAGAAGATAACCCTTGACATAGATGAAGCAAATGATCAAGGCCATCCTTGCCTCCATCAAGTGCCAATTTTGGTTCATGCCAACCAACTTCAGGTTGCAGGCCAGGTAGATCACCAGTCGGTATGTATGGAGGGTTACTAATCACACCCATGAGTTTTCCTTTGACATCTTCTAGAGGTTCGAACCACGAGCCATGTCTTATTTCAACTTTATCCTATTTCCAATGCAGCAAAAATCAACATTAAAATGAGAGTCCGTGTACTTTCTACAAGGTAAATTAAATTTTATTGCGCAAAATAGCTAAAATCCCATAGCAGTAGCCAATAATTTTGCTTCTGGCAATAGTTGTAGCCTTGTGGGGACTACCAGCAGCAACTGTAGGTGAATGTAAGAAATGGAAGGCGTACTAGACTACGGAAGGTTAGTTACTACTATAAAATCGGGTTCCAAGTTGTGGTTTTGCAGAACATGAATCTCAGTTGTAATTCAACTTGTTATCCACAGCAATAAGTCGGAGACCAGAACATGAAAGAGCACCACTTGCTGTCACCAGTGTCAACCCATCCGAAGTTGCCTTTCGGCAACAAATCAAGATCGACCTCACTAACTGTCATTGTTTCAGCCCTACACTGCCAGCTTCATGGCACTCTCTTGTAGTACGCCATTGTAACACATGTTCAGTTAGCTCACTACACTCACAGATGATAACTGTGAGAACACGTTTGACGGCACTCTCATGTAAGACATTGTAATACATGTTCAATTAACTAATGTTAGGTAAAAGGGGCAGTATTTTCTTTTGATCTAAGTGGCTATTAAACAGCTTGGATAGATTTCCTAATTCGAGACAAAAATGAAGTCCTCTCACCTACACCCGGTACCACTGGACGTTGAGCCAGGCAACCTCAACGGCCAACCTTGAACTGCTTGCCATCTACGCAACATACATTGCTTCCTATTGCACATGTCAATCTATCCGATACTGCACCCTTTTGTAACAAGTCATAACCCACCTAACTAGCTATCCGTTCATCCCTACATCGACCACATGCGTACATTGCAACACTGGTTCAGTTAGCTCAGTACAATCAACACGTTGATGACCAATTTGTTTGTTGGCTCGGTAGAAGAGGCAGCATTTTATTTTGATCAAAGTGGTTATAAAACAGCTTATTAAGTTGAGTTTCCCAATCCAGAGTTCCAGACACAACTGATATTCTTCTCACCTGCACCCCGTACCTCTCGGCGTTGAGCCGTGCAACCTCGACGGCGACCTCGCTGACATCAGTGGCGAAGACCCTCCCCCGGGGCCCCAGCATCCTGGCCACGGCCACGGCGATGGCGCCGCTTCCGGTGCCGAGGTCCGCCCACCACCCTTCCTCGAAGCCCTCCACTGCCCCCACCATCTCCACGATGGCCTCCGTCTCGGGCCGCGGGATGAGCACCCCGTCCCGCACAGCGACCACCAGGCCGCCCCAGTGCTCGTTCCCCACCACGTACTGGAACGGGCGCCGGTCCCGGACGTGCGCGTGCCACAGGGCCTCGAGCTCGTCGAGCGGCGCGCGGAGAAGGTGGTGTTGGGGTGGCGCCGGTTCGGTGTGGGTGGACGGGGCGGAGGCGTCGGCGAGGAGCCAACGGAGGTGGCGGTGGAGGTGCGGCGCGGAGGGCGGGACGACCGCGGCTGCTCTGAGGCGGAAGGCGGCGAGGGAGGAGGCCGGTACGGGGTGGGTCGGCGGGCAGAGGAAGAGCGGGGTGGGGTCCGCGTGCTCCGGGAGGCCGGGGGTGGTGGGGGTGCGCGGGGTCGGCGGCGTCAGCGCGGAGGCGGTGCCGGAGGAGAGGAGTCTGAGGAGGCGGCGGGGTCTGAGGGGCTTGGGGAGGAAATGGAAGAGGACGGGGCGGGCGGAGAGCGAGAGCATGGCTGAGCTCCCGCTTCTACAGAGAGAAAGGGGAAGGGAACAATGGCGGCTTCTGGAGATGCGGTTGCGGCGACGAAGAACAGACCATACGTACGCGAGACATGGGCCGGGCTAAACTACGGTGGGGTGCTGACGCCATTATTCGTTCAGGTCCGGCCCGCTCTCAAATCTTTTCCGTTAATGGCTGGTTTACCTCAAAATAATTGGCGTCAATGAAAAAATTAAGTAAATATTAATTTGAGGGAATGTAAAAGGATGTAAGTTTCATGATCTAGGCAATACCCATCAATACTAGAAATAGAAGCCATCCGTTACAACTCGCAGATACAAACACGAGTGGAGATTTCTAGCCGCTGAGCTCCAAAGATCCATTAATTTTTTTTAAAAAAAATCACATTACAGTTTGAAAAAACTGCTAATTTTATTTGGACGTTGTCAATGATGTATACTACAGGGATGTAAAATTGCAACTCAAAATTCTTTTTTTTTGAAGCTTTAACAGTTGGATAAAATCCCACTGCCATATTTATAAAATTTTGCATCAAGTATTTACAGGGTGAAGCGGGGGGGGGGGGGGGGGGGGGGGGGGGGGGGGGGGAGTACAAAAATGGTTAAAAGCTTCCAACTTCCAAGAATTAAACTGCTGAGCATATTTAGCTCTTATTCTATACTTCAGCCAATTGAGTTCACTCATGTAAATTGCTTTCCATCCCTGGAAGCTCGGTCTGATGTTCTTAAAGATCTTATTATTTCTGACCATCCAAATACCCCATGCTGCAAGAATGATTATTTCCATGAAAAAGGGTTGTTGGATCTTGTTTTTCATGTCTTCAAAGCGTCCAGTAAGGGGAAACTCAAAATTCTTTGTGTAGCTCAGAATACAAGATATTTCAAACTGAAATTTTGCACGTCAACATTTTGAAAATAATGTGATTGTTGGAGCTCGGGTGCCAATGAGAGTTTCGGTACACATAATAAATACGGCTGGTTTGCTATTGAGGATGGAATTTGGATAGTCTGCCGAAGATACTCTTTAGCTCAACCAGGCTCTCAGCATGTGACATGTTAGATGAACCCACTCCCTCGCACGGGAGTACAAACGGATCGTTTCATAGTTGGCATCCTCCTCGAGTCTTCGACGTACCTGAGGGTAAAAGACAACCTTCCGTTAAGGTTTCCACCATTCTTACTAATACTCCCTCCGTACCAAATAAGTGTCTCAAAGTTGTCCAAAAGTGAATGTATCTATACTTATTTCATATCTAGATACATTCACTTTTTGATAAATTTAAGACAGTTATTTTGGGACGGAGGGAGTACTATTTTGGAAGGATTTATAAACGATAACTTACATCCAAGATAAAAGTCTGCAATGAAGGACAAGAAACCACAGAAGAATAATCAAAGCACCAAGAGAAGGTCAATCCTATAAGAGTGACGCACACATATTTTAGATGGAGATATTTGGTACGTGCCAATGGTGTATTGACAATCTGCAAAAAGATGTCGGGTTAGATGTATGACCTCGAAATATCATTACCTATCGCTAGTCACTAGTCACCGAAAGTTTTAGAGCATACGTACCTCATTGCTGGAACATATGCCAAGAGTTTCAATACTTGGCATACTGGATGTAAGTTCAGCTCGAGTTAGACAAGTGGTACCAGAACAGTCCAAGTATAGGTTCTTCACTTGCAATGCTTGTCCGAGTGAGACTTTTACATTGGTTTCACCTCCAAAATGAAAACTGGAGAGATTTGGAGCTTTGCTCTCTATCACTTGCAGCCTGGCGCAATATGTCACTTCCAGGAAGGATAACCGCTGAAGGCAAGGTATCTTCACACATTCTATAAAAGAGCAACGCCATATTACCAGGGACTCCAAAGCAAAAGCATTGGAAAGAAAGTACCCTAACTCGTCCCCCTTAATAAGCACTTGCAGTAGAGTTAATTTAGTGAGGCTTTTAAAGCAACCAAGCCCAATCTTGGGACGAAATACACAAGTAGAAAGGGTAAGAGACCGAATTGAGTCCTCAACCCCATTGGATAAAAGTGAGCATGGGAATTTGTAGTGCGGAACTAAACGGTCTGCCAGAGATAGGGTGAGTTCTTCAATCCCTGGTGTAACAGCAATTTGAAGCCAGCTGTTAAGATAACGGAGGTCCTTCACACTGGAATTTGGCGCTTTTAGAAGCTCGAATCTCTTCACGCAGCCTGAGTGTTTTTTCAGAATCTGGTCGATTATGTTGGGGAAATCTCTTGCTATTTCATCCTTTACACGCACATTTGCGTTCAAGCCCAATGTTCCCATACTGAAAGTGAGGTTGGGACGGCTTCTCCAGGAAGAAAGAAAGGAACGAGACAAACAGGCGGCTTGGGCAGCATCTCGCAGTGGCATTAGGGTATGTATCTGGCGCTGGATGTCCTGCATGCACAAGCATGGAAGATAAATTCAGCATTAGAACTTTGAACGCAGATGATACTTAAATCGCAGAAAAAAATTCTCTCTAAAAGTGTTGTTGGTAGTTTTGCTAAGAAAGGGACACCGGCTCAGTATGCATAGTGTACAAAAATAATACGTGTGATTATTTTAGCGAAGCACAAATTTGTGCAGTCCATATAGTCAGTGCCAATCTACTTGCAATATAAGTATTCGATCATCATCTGCCATAAACCTACCTCTGGAAGGTATGAATACCCCGTTGTTTCAGCAGTCTTAGAACTATCAGCTTGTCGGCGGGGTGAGCCCTTACATTTACGCCGTGAGGCAATCAATCCAACTGCAACAAATCATGCAAGGTTATGAACAATGCAGACGGTGACAGAAGAAAACAATAGCTTAAATAAGCCGACTTAGATCAATCCAAATAAACTTGCAAGGAAAACAACACGACAAAGCAGGAATTTTTCAGTGTAAAGAAAACATTGCATAGCATAGCATGCAAAGAAAACGAGCCATGTTAGGCAGTCAACGATGTTGTAAAGGCAGAGAGAGCGAGGGGGTTCTTACTACGGGTCCTGATTTGGCATCGGAACCGACGCCGGCGATGCATGGACATGAGCCGCCGCCAGCTGATACGAGGAGAAATCAGATGCGTTTTCGGCTGTGGCACGAGCTCCATTTATTTGAACCCAACAAGGGGAGCGAGGCTCTCTGAGATCGATCCCAACTGGGATTCAAATCGGAGGAGAATCAGCGTGGAGGCGGTGTCGGGGCTTGAGGAGACGGCCGCGTCTGAGCTCGGGGAGGAAAGTGTGAAGAGGATGGAGAGGGAGAACAATGGCGGCTCGCTGGGGAGCGTCTTTACGCCGCTCGTTAGCGGCGGTTCCGCGCCGCACCGCCTGGGTGCTTCGTACATGGGCCGGCCCAAGTACTTTACGCACAGACGTTTCGCCAGCTGCTTCCTGCTTCCTCTGTTTCGTACACACACGTAATTTCTGATTTCTGTTTTGTTTGGTACGTATGCGCACGTTCGTTGCTTCGTCGCTGCTTTCACGCTACTTCGTCGCTGATTTGACGCTGCTTCTTGTACTTCACGAAACGATTGATCGAAAATGAATTTGAAAAATTTCTGTGAACAATAAAACTAAGAACTCAGTGTACAAGAACACAGCTAGTCTCTCCTTGTTTCTCCTGCTTCATTCTTACAGAAATTGATCCAGAACTTGTTCATGTCCAGAAACAAAAAACATTCTAAGTAAGAAAGTTTCAGAATTGAGTACACCCAGTGAACACTTTTGACATGCAACAAATGAGCACTGAAGTATGCATATATCGGTTTTATCTTCTTGTTTTTCTGTTTCACTTTTTCCTTTTTATTTTTTATTTTAAAAAATGGTTCCTTTTAAAATATGGTTCCGATTTTTGAAAATGGTTCCGAATGAAAAAAATGGTTCCGATTTTTTAAAATGGTTCTGATTTTTCGAAAATGGTTCCTTTTTTAAATGGTTCCGAACCAAAAAAATGGTTCCTTTTAGAATATGGTTCTGAACCGAAAAATGGTTCCAAAAAAATAAAATGGTTCTGATTTTTCAAAAATTGTTCCTTTTTGAAAATAGTCCGAACCGAAAAATGGTTCCGAATGAAAAAATGGTTCCGATTTTTAAAAATGGTTCTGATTTTTCAAAAATTGTTCCTTTTTGAAAATGGTTCCGAACCGAAAAATGGTTCCTTTTAGAATATGGTCCCGAACCGAAAAAATTGTTCCTTTTAGAATACGGTTCCGAACCGAAAAAATGGTTCCATTTTTTGAAAATAGTTCCGAATGAAAAAATGGTTCCGATTTTTAAAAATGGTTCCTTTTTTAAAATGGTTCCGAACCAAAAAATGGTTCCTTTTAGAATATGGTTCCGATTTTTGAAAATGGTCCCTTTTTTAAAATGGTTCCGAACCGAAAAAATGGTTCCTTTTTTGAAAATGGTTCCGAATGAAAAAAAAATGGTTCCGAACCGAAAAAATGGTTCCTTTTAGAATATGGTTCCGAACCATTTTCGAAAATGGTTCCTCTTGGAAAATGGTTCCGAACAGAAAAAAATGGTTCCTTTTAGAATATGGTTCCGATTTTTGAAAATGGTTCCGAATGAAAAAAATGGTTCCGATTTTTTGAAAATGGTTCCGAACCAAAAAAAATGGTTCCTTTTAGAAATATGGTTACGATTTTTGAAAATGGTTCTGAATGAAAAATAATGGTTCCGAATTTTAAAAGTGGTTCCGATTTTTCGAAAATGGTTCTTTTTTAAAATGGTTCCATCTTTTGAAAATGGTTCCGAATGAAAAAAATGGTTCCGAGCCAAAAAAAATGGTTCCTTTTAGAATATGTTTCCGATTTTCGAAAATGGTTCCTTTTTGAAAATGGTTCCTTTTAGAATATGGTTCCGATTTTTGAAAATTAGGAACCATTTTTAATTTGGAACCATTTTAAAGTAGGAACCATTTTAAAATTTGGAACCATTTTCAAAATGGAACCATTTTTAAATTTGGAACCATTTACAAAATTTGGAACCATTTTTAAATTTGGAACCATTTTAATTTGAAACCGTTTTAAAGTAGGAACCATTTTAAAGTTGGAACATTTTTAAAATTAGGAACCATTTTCAAAATGGAACCACTTTTTACTTTGGTACATTTTGAAAATGGAACCACTTTTTACTTTTTGAACCATTTTCTAAAATTGGAATCATTTTCAAAATGGAACCATTTTAAATTTGGGAACCATTTTAAATTTGGAACCACTTTTAAATGGAACCAATTTGGAACCACTTTAAAGTTGGAATCACTTCCAAATTTGAACCATATTAAAAAAGGAACCATTTTCGAAAAATCGGAACCATTTTTTTCATTCGGAACCATTTTCAAAAATCTGAACCATTTTTTCGGTTCGGAACCATTTTAAGAAATGAATCATTTTTTTGGTTCGGAACCATTTTCAAAAAGGAACCATTTTAATATCGGAACCATTTTTCGGTTCGGAACCATTTTTAAAAAGGAACCATTTTTTCGGTTCGGAACCATTTTCAAAAAGTAACCATTTTCAAAAATTGAAACAATTTTTTCGGTTCGGAACCATTTTCATAAAGGAACCATTTTTTTTTTGTTCGGAACATTTTTTTGGTTCGAACCATTTTCAAAAATTGAACCATTTTAATAAAGGAACCAATTTCGAAAAATCGGAACCATTTTTTTCATTCGGAACCATTTTTTTGTTCGGAACCATTTTCAAAAAGGAACCATTTTTTCGGTTCGGAACCGTTTTCAAAAATCGGAACCATTTTTTTTCATTCGGAACCATTTTTTCGGTTCGGAACCATTTTCAAAAAGGAACCATTTTCAAAAAGGAACTATTTTCAAAAATCGGAACCATTTTTTGGTTCGGAACCATTTTCAAAAAGGAACCATTTTCGAAAAATCGAAACCATTTTTTCGGTTCGAACCATTTTCAAAAAAACATAACCATTTTTTCGGTTCGGAACCATTTTAAAAAATCGAAACCATTTTCATAAAGGAACCATTTTCGAAAAATTGAAACCTTTTTTTCGGTTCGAACCATTTTCAAAAAATCGGAACAATTTTTCGGTACGGAACGATTTTCAAAAAGGAATCATTTTTGAAAAATCGGAACAATTTTTTTTATTCGGAACCTTTTTTGAAAAATCAGAATCTTTTTTTTCGGTTCGGAACCATTTTCAAAAAGGAACCATTTTTTCGGTTTGGAACCATTTTCAAAAAGGAACCATTTTCGAATAATCGGAACCATTTTTTTTCATTCGGAACCATTTTTAAAAATAGGAACCATTTTTTTTATTCGGAACCATTTTCAAAAGGAACCATTTTTTCAATTCAGAACCATTTTCAAAAAGGAACCATTTCAAAAATCGAAACCATTTTTTCAGTTCGGAACCATTTTCAAAAGGGAACCATTTTTCAGAAATTTAAACCATTGGCATTGTAGAAGCTCTTTTTTGTCTAGTGCGCGATAATGACTAAAAAAAATGGGTTTTGAGTGAGCGCAAATATAAATAGTAGGCGGTGGAATCAGTTTGAAAATAAACTGACTAGGTCAGATTTATCAGATTTGTAAACAAAAAAATTTACATGCACAGATTAGTTTCAACTATCTTGATTAGTCACGATAGAAAAAAGAAAAAAGAAACATAAAAATCCAGTTGTTAAAAGATGCCTACGAGGTTGTCCTGGAATTCAAGAATGTATTTACCACACATCACAATTGCACATCAAAAGTTAAGAAAAGGTGATCCAATGCATGTCAACATAGGGAGTGCTGCTAGTAAAATGAGTAGCGAGTTACTGAAGATGACGTTAAACACTTAAATCTCACACACCGATTCACACAGATGTCTAAGAATTATGGGCATGTAATAAGTAGTTAACCAAAAATCCTCAAACCCAAAGGAAAACTTCATCACACCAAAATCTCATAGCGAAAAAGGAGACATATACACATTTTCATAGTACCAAGTACTAACAGATACTTTTTGATACCTCTTTTACAAAATTGTATTTCCTACCTTACTCATCTAATGACTTGAATTCCAATACAAACACAATAATCAAACTAACATTTTTTCTAACCAGATTTGATAATCTTAAGTTGCACTTTATCAAGTACATACATCAAGCATACGAGTTATTATTTTATTTTTTCCATTGGAAGCATGAAGGTATATGAATGTTCCAGCGGTTTTATCTTTTTGTCTTTCTGTTTCACTTTTTCCTTTTTATTTTTATTTTAAAAATGGTTCCTTTTAAAATATGGTTCCGATTTTTGAAAATTGTTCCGAATGAAAAAAATGGTTCAGATTTTTTAAAATGGTTCTGATTTTTCGAAAATGGTTCCTTTTTTAAAATGGTTCCGAACCAAAAAAAATGGTTCCTTTTAGAATATGGTTCTGAACCGAAAAATGGTTCCAAAAAAATAAATGGTTCCGATTTTTAAAAATGGTTCTGATTTTTCAAAAATTGTTCATTTTTGAAAATAGTCCGAACCGAAAAATGGTTCCGATTTGTAGTGAGCATTTGTAGTGCGGAACGAAGCGGTCTGACAGAGATAGGGTGAGTTCTTCAATTCCTGGTGTAACAGCAATTTGAAGCCAGCTGTTAAGATAACGACTTTCCTTCACACTGGAATTTGGCGCTTTTATAAGCTCGAATCTCTTCACGCAGCCTGAGTGTTTTTTTCAGAATCTGGTCGATTATGCTGGGGAAATCTCTTGCTATTTCATCCTTTCCATGCACATTTGCGTTCAAGCCCAATGTTCCCCTACTGAAAGTGAGGTTGGGACGGCTTCTCCAGGAAGAAAGAAAGGAACGAGACACACATGCGGCTTGGGCAGCATCTCGCAGTGGCATTAGGGTATGTATCTGGCGCTGGATGTCCTGCATGCGCAAGCATGGAAGATAAGTTCAGCATTAGAACTTTGAACGCAGATGATACTTAAATCGCAGAAAACAATTCTCTCTAAAAGTGCTGTTGGTGGTTTTGCTAAGAAAGGGACACCGGCTCAGTATGCATAGTGTACAAAAATAATACTCCCTCCGTCCAGTTTATAAGTCTTACGCGTATCTCTAGGTCATAAATTTGACCAAAATAATATGAGAAATAAATTAAAAAAAATATCATTAAAAATTTCAGATGTTATATTTTTTTAATGGTATAATTTTTTCGTTGTAAAATCTCTACTATATAATATGCGTAAGCGACCGTAGGTACGTCGCGCAGTTTACAATTTGGCCCCTCATAGAGTAGAGAATCAACCCGCAGTCCAAAAGGATTGACAGCCTTTGCATTCTAGCCCCTAAACCTTATCCACTCACCTCCACCCGACCCCGTTCATCCCTTGAGCGGCGGCGACCGACGGGGACGCAGCGGCCGCCCTCAGGATTATACGAAGCAACTACCCTGTCCTCCTCCAATCCACTACTCTCCACCCGAAACTTATCCACTCACCTCCACCCGATCCCGTTCATCCTTTGAGCGGCGGCGACCGACGGGGACGCAGCGGCCGGCGGCGATCGACGGGGACGCAGCGGCCGCCCTCGGGATTATACGAAGCAACTACCCTGTCCTCCTCCAATCCACTACTCTCCACCCGAAAATGCGTTGGAGCTGGACACCATGCTCGTCGGGTCCGTCGTCGGGGCCGTGCCCATGGAGGAAGGGGTGAGCCGCCAGCAGGGGAGGGGAGCGCGCCCCACGTACGGTAGCTCCAGGCCGTGCGCGGCCGACTGGAGACGCACAGGCCACCGATGGGAAGCACCGAGGCAACCATCTTTCTTCAGCTCGGTGTTGGGGACTGCTTGCCCTGACGTAACCTCTGCTCTGCGGACGCCGCACAGAAGTTGCTACCGTCTCCTTCCTCCCTCCATGGTCTCCGGCCGCCATGTCCCCGGTCGAGGTCTTCACGTCTGAAGGACAACTCAGTGTGGGGCGATGACCTCTCGCTGCAGTGCACATCACGCATTCTTCTGCTCAAAGGGACTCAACTTCCTCTCGTCAACTGCAAGAACACGGCCGGCCATGAGCATGATAGCGAAGCGATCAGGAGCACGGCCTGAGTAGCCACTAGAAACGTGGGACCCCGAATCTGCGATCTGAAGAAAGAGACACTAACAGACACTTATGAAGAATTGAAGATGTGTGTCTACGATTTCAGTTTAGTCAATGCACCCAATGCGACATTGCCCCGGTGAAAAGATTGATGAGCTGATCAGGTTTGACAAACAAACTAAGGACGTTTACAGAAGGACAATCACTTGATCACCAGGACGTAGATCCTCATCATACTCAAGCCCAAAGGATCTGGGTTTTGAAGTCGTTGACATGATCAAGGGCAGCCACCAGGTATACCACCCAGGGGAAAGATCGATGTGCATACTGCATTTGAGAAGATGAAGCTGCCCATAAATAAATGGAGCGTATCACAACGAGGTACATATATGAGTTGCCTCAGTTTATAATTACAATTATATTTTCCTTGTTTTTGTGATATAACTACCTATACCAGTTTAGTTTGTGTTTTGACTGGATGAATGACGGTGGAAGAAGTAGCGTTGGATCAGTCATTTCTATACATAGATTTTCAGGTACGAAAAGCTGAGAATTGCAGGCATTTTCTGTACTTGGGATGGACATTTGATGCCAAAAATGTACCTGTAGTGTGTCTATACGAATGGGCGTACATACTTTTGAGTAGATGTGTCTATAAATGTAGGATCGGTGGGTATTTTGCAACAGATCTCAGCACGTCCGTGAGATTATACCCCCGGATTTGGTTAAATTCCAGCCATCCAAGCGGGGTTGTAGTGTTGTTTTAGCCTATGAAGCTACATTATGTTATATTTGTGAACTGTATGCCTCGTTCATATTTTCTTTAGTGATATTCTCATGTAATATAACCATCCGTGAATATGTTGTGAGCTCATTACTTTTTTCATTCTAATCTTTTAATTTTGGATAAGAGGACGCAAACAAAGAAGATTAGAATAGCAAGTGTTATGGTTTCTATTTGTTAAGGGATTGTTGTATACTAGAAGCATGAGGATTACACTTGGGGTGAAACCAAAGATTCTAAATTAGAATTTGTAATGGTATATAATCAAAATTATTGTACAAAGCCCAAGAGGTTTACATGGCATCATTTTCATGTTTACGGCATGTAAACCCGTTGCAACGCACGAGCATTTTGCTAGTATATATTATAATGGTTATATTCACAACCTAAGGATACAAACCGGAACGGAGGGACTACATGTGATTATTCTAGCGAAGCACAAATTTGTGCAGTCCATATAGTCGGTGCTAATCTACTTGCAATATAAACCTACCTCTGGAAGGTATGAATACCCCGTTGTTTCATCAGTCTTAGAACTATCAGCTTGTCGGCGGGGTGAGCCCTTACATTTACGCCGTGAGGCAATCAATCCAACTGCAACAAATCATGCATGGTTATGAACAATACAGACAGTGACAGAAGAAAATAATAAGTAGTCTAATAAGCACTAGCTAGGTAGCCGACACGACAAAGCAGGAATTTTTCAGTGTAAAAATAACATTGCTTAGCATGCAAAGAAAACGAGCCATGTTAGGCAGTCAACGATATTGCAAAGGCAGAGGGTTCTTAATTACTGCGGGTCCTGATTTTGCATTGGAACCGACGCTGGCGATGCATGGACATGAGCCGCCGCCAGCTGATACGAGGAGAAATCAGATGCGTTTTCGGCTATGCCACGAGCTCCATTTATTTGAACGGAGCGAGGCTCTCTGGGATTGGTCCCAATTGGGATTCAAATCGGAGGAGAATCAGCGTGGAGGCGGTGTCGGGGCTTGAGGAGACGGCCGCGTCTGGGCTCGGGGAGGAAAGTGTGAAGAGGATGGAGAGGGAGAACAATGGCGGCTCGCTGCTAGGAGTATTCATCAGGAGCTCCGCTCCAAGTTGCGGCCCATGTCAGGAGGGGGCTAAGAGCAGAGAAAGGCCCGGTCCACGTAACAGTCGTAGGCAGCCTGCCCAAGAGGAAACGATTTGCTAGTCGGTAGATTTGGGTCCGACAGTCCAGCCGCACCGATTCCGTGAAGCATCCTGCTTCCGATTCCGACCGCACAACGAGAATTCTCCTGTATTACATATAGGCTGCAATCTAGATCGAGAACACACCCCAAATCCAGCACTAGTCAAAGCCATTAGTCAGAAAAAGAAGAAGCAGTCGTCCAAGCCAAGATGGCCGGAGATGTAGAGCAGCAGCCTGCAGCCAGTGCGGCGGTACCGGAACAGACCGACGCCGTCGCCCTGAACGCAAGGTTCGGATGCACCCCGCCGACGTGCGCTTTGTCATGTCCCTGAAGAGGGAGGAGCTCGGCGGCACGAGTTCCTGACGGATTAACCCACCTGTTCACGCCGGAGGAGATTGAGGAGAAGCGGCGGCTGCACGAGGAGCTGGCGGCCTTATGGGAGAAGGACAACAACGAGATAGAGGCGCGACAGGCCCAAATGGCGAGGGAGCTGAGCGAGAAGGGCTATGTGGAGGTGGATGCGGTTGACCTGCCGGCCGACGGCGAGGTTGATCTGGAGGAGGAGCGCAGGAAGTGGGGGGACAACTTGGAGGACTACGAGGAGTGGGCCAACGAGGCGGAGTATGACAGGTGGGCCAAAGCCTACTGGGAGAAGATGAGAAACAAACGTTCTGGGAGGGTCAAGTTTGCCGACCCCAGATAGTACGAGGTGGCTTCAGGATGGACTGTCAGACCACACGATGCTGAAGATGAAGAAGAACTATATGAATATGAAGATGGAGATAGTGACGAATACGACGAAGTTGAAGCTCAAGTTGGAGATGAAGATGGCGATGATAAAAATTATGAAGATGGACATAAGGAAGATGAAGAAGAAGCAAAGTTTAAAATAGCGGGCTATGACATATAGCAGCAGCCTGATAAGAGAAGAGCGAGTGAGGGGGTTCTTACTACGGGTCCTGATTTGGCATCGGAACCAACACCAGCGATGCATTGACATGAGCCACGGCCAACTGATACGAGAAGAATTCAGATGTGTTTTCGGCTGTGACACATGCTCCATTTATTTGAACCCAACAAGGAGAGCGGAATGAGGCTCTCTGAGATCAATCCCAATTGGGATTCGAATCGGAGGAGATCGTTGGCGGTAAGCGCGGCAGCCTCAGTCCACCCTTTCCACTCTTCCCTTCCCTTGACTCTTTGAGTTAATTGCGCGGAGGAAGAGCGGGGTGGTGTCTGTGTGCTCCGAGAGGCCGGGGTGGTGAGGGTGTGTGGGGTCGGCGGCGGCGGTGGAGACGGGTCTGAGGAGGCGGCGGAGCCTGGGCTTGGGAAGGAAGGTGAAGAGTATTGGGCCGGTGTAGAGCGAGAGCATGGCTTCGAGAGCGAGAAGGAGAGCAATGGCGTCTCGCTTAGCTGCTGCGATGGCACCTAATTTATGGCCCAGAATAAGATGGCCATGCTCAAGGCCCAAAACCACCCCAGCGCATAACCAAACACACCCCAATTGTTCGTGGTGTTCAAGACTTAAAGGATCCAAAGTTTCCCATTTAAATAAAAAACAATTCAAAGTTTCTTTGCCCTCCTTTAAGCCCGAAGGTGACGCTGCTATTGCATCCTTTTCTGATCGGATTTTTTTATTGTGTAGTTAGTATTACATGAAGTAAATAAAGTGTTTCTTTAACGTGCAGTAAGCATTACAAAGTTGCTTGAACTAGAAGAGCCGAGAGCAATGGTTGGTTAAACATTTGAGGGAAGAAATCCAACTCATAGCAACACACGGGTATATTTGCTAGTATATATCAGTTCTATTATCTTTATCTCGGTTTTTAGTCGAGGCCAATTCCAGTATTATTTCTCTCAATAATAAGTGTTGTTCTACACAGATGAGCTATTTCACAATTACTCAACCTATACAAACCACCGTTGCCAGATTATCAATTAAACTATTTTAAGTGACCGGTTTTACTAAAACATGCCCTATCTAGAGCCCGATATATTATGCCTTTTCGTAGTGAAATTGCATTTACATGGCTAATCCAATCATGGAGTGAAAGAGATTATGAAGGTGCTTTTGTGTTGGTTATACATTCTTTTTTCCATAGGCCTAAATATCTTGTAGAACAGAGAAATATTAAACAAAGCAAGAACCTCATTATGGTTCCCATCCGATCAATATCAGCCACAAGTCTCGGAAGCCCTGTACAGCTACTCAATGACACTACATAAGTACATATTCATTACAACGAAGTTGTGACGAATCAACTAGCATTCGTTTAAAATAAAATCCAAATTGCGCATATGATGATCATCAATTCATTATTAGTAGCCTATATATTAAGATATTTTTGTGTTCAATATTTTTTTGTTACGAATGAATGTTTGGTATGTCAATATGTTTTTATTTTGCTACCCCGAGTTGGAAATAAACCGAAATGAATTTTTTTTCATCGGTGGCTCGTCATGGCTACACTATCTTGGTTTTCTAGCTATATGTACATGTGCAGTGAATGTCATAAATATCGGCAGCTGCATACTCGCATAAGAACTAATGTCACCAAAACTTGTACGTGATGTTTGGTGATAAAATGATGTACGTACCACGCACTATGTTCAACCATTGTTTCCATATATAGCCAGCTATCCCATGTATAGTATAATCCCACTTAGTTGCTAGGCCCGAACTGAAAATCGTGGAAGAAGAAGAGCAACAACGACGAGGAGCAGGGTGAATGAAACCAGGGGATCGCTTAGTGTGATCTATGAGGGAATGAGATGTATTGGAAATCTTAGTAGGAGATTACTGTTGAGTCCTAGTCCTGATTGTTTTAGTGATGGTAGTAGTGAGCGCATTGGATCTATGCTATCATGTTAGCATGGTCGTAGAGGAAAAGTAGTGGGGTGAGGTAGAGGTGGAGGGTGTGAAAGAAGACGCCGGCAACGTCGACCATGAGCGCCTGGCCGTACACAAGCCGTTGGACATCATCCATCTTGTTTCTACTCTACACATACTCTCAGTCGCCCGGAGCTCGAAAGGACTAGTGTTTGTTTTGCCAGCCATATCATGCCATTTCTTGTCAACCGTGCGCAACTCTATGTTGTGGAGCGATGAACACGGACATGAGCTTCTCAGACTTGTCTCCCTTAAAAGTCTCGCGTCGACTTTCTTCGTGACTCTCTATGCAAAAACAAATCTAGCTAGATTAATCAGCAATACATTACAGTAGAAACAACACATACAAAAAGAGATATATAATACTCCATAGTTCAAATTAACATAGTTGTTACTTGTACATGGAAATAGTAGATATTCGGACAACAGAAACAAACTCAATCGTGTTAGATGTGTGGTTAGTTGCATTGAGAAGTTGCAGTCTCTCCATTCGAGTCAGCTTTGGTCTTCTTCTTCTTCTTCTTCTTCTTCTTCTTCTTCTTGGGCTTCAAGTTGATCTTCGTATTCATCAATATCTTCTTCTTCATCTCCATATTGTTCTTCTTCATCTTCAGCATCGTGTGGTCTAACAGTCCAACCAAGAGCAGTGTTGTCGTCGCCGGGGTCGGCAACCTTGATCCTCCCTGCAGAACGTTTGTTCTCTTCTCCCAGAATGCTTCAGTCCACCTGTCGAACTCCGGCTCATTGGCCCACTCGTCGTAGTCCTCCAAGTTGTCCCCCCATTTTTTATGCTCCTCCTCGAGGTCAACAACCTTGTCGCCGTCGGCCGGCGGGTCGACCTCCACGTAGCCCTTCTGGCTCAACTCCTCTCGATTTGGGCCTGCCGCGCCTCTACCTCGTCGTTGTCCTTCCGTAATATGGCCGCAACCTCCTCGTGCAGCTGCCGCATCTCCTCGATCCTCTCCGGCGTGTACTTGTGGGCGAAGAATTCGTCGAGGTACTCCGTGCCGCCGAACTCCTCCCGCTTCAGGGACATGACGAACCGCACATCAGCCGTGTGCATCCGGACCTTGCGTTTGGGGGCGACGGCGGCCTGTTCCGGTACCGCCGCACTGGCAGCAGGGTGCTGCTTGATCTCCGGCCATCGATCTCAGTGTGGACTACTGCTGGATTTGGGGTGTGTTCTCGATCTAGATCTGCAGCCTATATATGAAGGAGAATTTTTGTTGTGCGGTGGAATCGGAAGCAGAATACTTCACGGAATCGGTGCGGTTGGACTGTTGAGCCCAATCCACCGAGTAGCAAATCGTTTCCGCTTGGGCCAGGCTGCCTACTACTGCTACGTGGACCGGGCCTTCCTCAGCTCTTGCCCCCTGCTACACTGGGCCGCAACATGGAACCCTGATGAATACATGGCCCGCAACTTGGAGCTCCCGGTAAATACGCCAATTCAACGCTTGTTGCGCCTGAAGAGGGTTCCTCCTGGACCGGCCCAGTAAGCTTTCGCCCATGTTCGCTCGCTTTATTTTTTCGTTCGGCTGATATGGCATTCAAACGTGAAAATTGTTCGAATACATCTGACTTCCTGTAATTTGAAAATTCTTCAAATTTTCAAAATTTCAAACGTGAAATTCTTCATATTTGAAAATTGTTTAAAATTGAAAAATATTCACATTAAAAATGTTCAAATTCAAAAGGTTCAAATTTGAAAATTGTTCACATTAAAAATTGTTCACATTCAAGAGTTGTTCAGATTTAAAAATCATATAACTTCGAAAATTGTTCATGCTCGAAAAAATGTTTAAATCAGATTTGAAAGCGTTCAAAGTATTAAAATGTTCATATTTAGAAAAATTAAATAAAATTAGAAGACCAGCAGAAAACAGTGAAGAAATAAAGACCCAAAAAAAGGGCCAGAAACTTCTTGTAGCTTCCCAAACCAGAAATAACCAGTCGAACAAGCATACCATTTTGCCTCGATGTCCCTACTCTCTTGCTGTGAGGTTGTGAAAGGACATGGATGTCTCCTAGAGGGGGGGGGGGGGGTGAATAGACGATTAAAACTTTTCTGGTTTAGGCTTGATAATTGCGGAATAAAACTAGGTGTTTAAATTAACAAGCCAACAAACTAAATAAACTAGGCTCACCTATGTGCACCAACAACTTATGCTAAGCAAGACAAACAACAAGGTGATAGCAATATAGAATACTTCAAGCACGAAGGCTATCACAAAGTAAAGTGCATAAGTAAAAAGCTTGGGTATAAAAATAACCGAGTCACACGGAGACGAGGATGTATTCCCGATTTCCTCCTTGTTAAGGGAGTACGTCTCGTTGGAGAGGTGTGAACCAACACAATGGTTCAACAACCACAAAGGTTTCACCTTTTCTCCGATGAACCGCACCACAAAGGTTTGGTTCACCTTCCACAATCGGAATCCTTCGAGGCGGAAATCCGGAGCCTTTCAACAACAATCCGGGGCACAACCCCACAACAAGATTGGGGGCTCCCGAACAGATACAAGTGACCACACAAGAGTCTCAACCACCACACGGGCGTTTAGGGTCCAAGGACCCAAGAGTAACAAGTTCACAAGCTTTCAACTTCCACGAATCCTCGTGGAGAGCACAAACCGATGCAACAAAGCAATGGCAAGAGCATAAGGCTCAAATCCTTCACTCTCGAATCCCACCACAAGCAACTAATGCTTATGGGGGTAGAAGAGAGGAAGGCAGCGAGCGAAGGAATCGAGCGAAGAAGGCAGCGAGCGAAGGAATCGAGCGAAGAAGGCAGCCGCCTGCGGCCTGGGCGCGCCGGCCTGGGCCGGCCTGGTAGCGGCCAGGGTGCGCCGGCCTGTGGCCCGGTTGAACCGGCTTGCTGCCCGACGCGCCCGGTCTGTGGCCGGCCTGGCAGCCGGCCTGTTGCCCGACGCGTCCGGCCTGTGGCCCGGCCTGGGCCGGCCAGGGAGCCGGTCCGCGCAGAAAAAGATCTTCGAAAAATCATATCTTTTCAAATAAAATTCTAAATGCGATGAGACCAACTTTATTGGAAAGGTAACGACGAGAGCTTTCCTACAAAAAGTGAATATTTTCTTTTGGCATTAATTTTTTAACAAACTTCAGCTCAGTAAATAGATCATTGGCGTTAAAGTGTAGATACTAGCAAAAATTAGAATTATAGACACAAAAGATTAACTAGACTATACCTGTTTTTGCGATGAGCCGGCGAGCGATCAAGAAGAACTGCCGCGCGGTCACCATGGTGTCGCGGTGTCGCCGATCACTCGCAGCGACGCCGTGGATGATTTCGGTCGATGTTGTGTCGCGGACTCGCGGCCGCCGTCGGTTCGTGTTTCATCTCGCGTCGGCAGGCCTGGAATCATGGGCGACTGGGCGTATTGACCTGATCGACCGATTTATCATACTATTTCGTATTCGCAGCAGACACCTAGCACACGGAGCGGCCCAGCAGGGTAGCGGAGACAGCCCAACAACGCAGTACAGTGCACAACACAGCCCAACTCCTAGGATAAAGCCTAATTTTATTCAGATGCTAAACAAATATAGGCAATTTCTATATGCCGCTCGGCGCGACCGATACGCGCCGCTAACGGGCACCTTCCATATGCCGCCCGTTAGCGGCGCAATTTCTATATGCCGCCCGTTAGGGGCGTAATTTCTATATGCCGTCGCACCGCTAACGGGCACCTTCTGGCGGGCCAATCCATTTGTGCCTTTCCTTCTATTTTTCTTTCGCGTTTTTCCTTTTCCTTTTCCATTTCCTTTTTCTTTTCTTTTCTGTTTCTATTTTTATTTTCGTTTTTCTTTTTCATTTCATTTTATTTCTTTTCTGTTTTGTTTTGTTTTATTCTTCATTCTTTTAATTCTTGTTAAACGGGTTTAAAATTTAAAAATAGTTCCAGTTTTGAAAATGGTTCTAATTTTGAAATTGTTCTAATTTTTTTAAAATGGTTCCACATTTGAATATTTCTCAATTTTAAAATGGTTCCAAATTCGAAAACGGTTCCTAATTTTTGAAAATGGTTCCAAAACTGAAAATGGTTTTAAATTTGAAAATGGTTCCAAAATTGAAAATGGTTCCAATTTTGAAAATGGAACAAATTTTGATAATGTTTTCAAATTTTTGAAAATGGTTTTAAAATTGAAAATGGGTTTCAAAATTGAAAATGGTTCCAAGTTTTTAGTGTACACGTATTTCTGAATTTTTTTTACTTTCGAGAGGATTATTTTCATACCTTTTTACTGCTTACGTACATGTACTGTGTTTTTTTTTTTTGCAAATACACATGTACTGTGTTGTACATGTTGAACGTACTAGAAGATAGAAACTGGCCCGCGTTGCCCGAGCGATCGTAGGAGTGAGTGAGCTAGCTAGCTCAACCTCTACTGATCCTCCAGTGTATGGAATACTAGCGAGGGAGAGTGAGGCGCGTGACTCGTGAAAGCGGAACCAAGCGAAACATTTCGCGCGCTGGGCCGGCCCATTTATGGAAGAGGGTAGGCGGCACAAGGCAGAACTGCCGCTCCCACAAATATATATGGACATACATGAAAATTTTGGGGCCCCAAATTCGTGGGCCCTGTTCCAGCGGCACAGTCAGCACCACTGTGGGCCTGGCCCTAATAAGCAGGCATAAATTTGGCACAGAAAATACTCAGAGCAATATTGATCAATTTCACCATCTGCATCCCCGATAACTGTTATCAAATGTAGGGCATGTATGCATGGCTTCCCACGGATCTGCCATTGCCTACAACTGCATTCCCTAATTGCTAGGTTCACTAGATACCTCCATAACCTATTTTTACTGTCGGTATATGTTACCTCACCCTCATATGTCGCAGATCAAATGCATTTCATTTTCAGTCCTCTTGCCTTGACATGCAATGCCTTAATCAGTGATAGGAGCATAAGATGATCAACAAATTACGTTTCTGCAATTTTTTTGCGAAGATCCAAATTTATCATGATCATCTGCCTCATCTTGTCAAATGCTTGCCACAACAAATGACCTTTCATTGACTTGAAATTTGCATTGAAGCATTCTGCAGGTTATTGGTCACATCGTCTACTTTGCAGATTTCGTTGAATTTGCTTCTTAACCACACCTTTCCATGATGTGCATCCATGTAATGCTTTCACCCATAGAATTTTGAGCATACAACACTCTCAAATGGTGGCCATGCTTCCTTTTATTACATGTGTATGATGTTGGCCATAAGTTCTCATCATAAACTTTATATTTGAACTACTTTTTAAAATTCTGCGCTAGGTGTCGCATACATTACCTATGCTCCACTCCAGGGAATACAATTTCTACTGCACTCTCTAAACCCTTGCAAGCATCTGTGTGTATAGCAAAACCTGGGGTGTGCCTATAATGTTGCGCAACTGCTACAGAAATCAGACCCAACTTTCCTCGGACTCTGCCTCCAACACACGAAATGCAACTGGGAATAGCTAGTTTTGTCCATCAACTGCAAAAGCTGCTACTAGCTGTCCTCTCCATCTTCCAGTCAAATGTGTAGCATCTATGGCCAAATAGAGCCTACATCCATCTAGAAACCCCTGCCAGCAAGCCTTGAAACAAACAAAATCCCTCCTGAAGCACTCCTTCTCAAATGACTTCCCTTTTATTTTGAATGGAACTGTATGCTTGTCAATCTCTACAACACTCACTGGATTAGCCATCTCCAGTTTAGTTTTGAAGGTGTAAAGCAACTGAAAACAGTCATTCCATTGACCATTAATCCTGTCAAGAGCCCTTTCCGTAGCATTGAAAATTCTCATGTAAGGAATTTTAATCTTCTTTTCTCTAAAAGCTTCCCATGGAGTGATGTGGACCAAGTTCAGGTTCTTCGCTCAGCCAATCCAATATTGCATCTTCCACCCACCTAGTTTTTGCTAGCTTAGTTTTGGCCTTCCCTCCTCCCCCTCCAGGTGGACAATTGTGTTTTTGTGTGGGTTTTTCTTTATCTGAAACAAAATAAAAGGGTAAAAAACAATTAAGAATCATGACTCAATGATCTGAAACTAAAATACTCATACTTGGATTACCTGAATCAATTTGCCCTTTAACATACGGGATGCATGCAACCTCCACCTACACCTATCATATGGACAAAAAACTGTGAACCTTCCTGGCTCACTTCTTTTAATCTCGTAGGTGTTTTCAGTTAGAATGCAATATGTTGTCACTGCATTCCGACAGTCCACCATGGATTAGAAAATGGTGCCTTCAGTAAGCTCAGGATTTTCCCTGTTCCACTCAATTGTTGGCATGTCCTCACCATCGTATTCATCTAGAATTAAGCTGTCAATGTTTTCTTCCTCCTCTTCATCGTCAGTGTCATCAAAGCTAGCTCGGCTGATGGGCTCCTCCAGATATTCATCATCCACTGCTTGCTGACTGGCTCTCTCTACCAGTTCAGGGTACATTATCTCGTCTTCATCATCATTTTGATGCACTTCCTCGTCAGGTTCTGCATCTTCTTCTACACCAACTGCAGAAGGTACAGGAGAAGCAGCAGCTAAATTGGCAGCAGGCATGTTGTGGCTTTCAGAACCACTTGCTTTACTTGGTGTCGACCTACAAGGAGTGCTGGGTGCTGGCTATTAGCAGAGACATATGATGCCGAACACCCTTCCCCTTGACCCGTTCTGCATGTGGCTGAAGCACGTCGATATGGAGTTTACCGAAACAGCTGCCAGCATTCAGAGTAAAAAGCAACCCCAGATGCTCGTCGCAAGTTAGTGGGAGCCATCTTTGCTCGGTATTGTTGAAATAATTCAGTTCAACGACATTGGCATCGCTCCAGGGATATGCGTTACGGAGTGCAACTCGAAAATCTTTGAAAGAATTGCTGGTTTCTACCACTTTGGGATAGAAAAATGTAAAAATCAAATGCGGTTTTGTACCACGCAACACACTAGTTTCCATTGTAGGATCAATCCTATTTTGTTCAAACAATAGTTACAGTTAGGCCGGGTACAGTTGAGCAAAATTGGAATTATTCAAGCTAACATAAGTCAAATACAGCCTAATATACGAGTTAGAACATCAATTCGAGGGGAAACGATGCTTACCCAGGTGTAATCCATGAATTATCTGCCGCTGATTCGACCCAATGCTCTCCACGGTTGAGGGACTTCCGGGCATCCTCACCCAACATCGCTTCGCAATCCCAGATGGGGAGGTGGGCTAGATATGGCGGAGACGCGGCGTCGCCGACGAACGGAATAGGGGCATAGGGTGGAGGGAATGACGGCGGCGGACGTGGCACCACGGCGGCGGAGGGGGCAGGGCGGCGCGGTGCGGCAGTGTCTCGATCTGTTTAGGTTCAGACAAGCTGCCCTTACATGTCTCCTTGCGGTCCCACCTGTCAGCACGCAACGGTCAAAGGAGGACTCGGCCAGACTCGTCAGCACACAATGGTCAAACGGGGACCCGATCCCACTCGTCAGCAGTTAACGGTCAATGCATTAACCCAACGGCAAACGTCCGCTATGAGCATTTGTAAGAGTTTCAGCTAAGAAAATGGGGAAAAGCGAGCACAAGTTTAGAGCGTGGGAAAAGTGAGCACAACTAAGGAACCAGAGGCACATAATTATAAATCCCAATCCTTTTTGCTCCATCTCCAACGGAAACCACCTGATTAATACTTGCAGCTTACATAGGCACTGCTCAATATTTTGTCCAGCTAAATGTCGCCTATCTTTATGGTTTCATATGAACCGTATCATTGGTAGACCCAACAGAAAAAAAACAGAGTGCTCTGTCTTTGTTCTTTTTTCCAGTCTATGATCTTGCATGTATATATCTTATACAATCTAATGGTGCAACAGAGGAACAAAACATGCATCGTTTGCAATTTTGCTACACAAATATTTAAATGTGGCTAATAGCCAACCAGCTATGAATTTAATATAGTATTAGTACAGTGTAGGAGGGAAATGCAGAAAACAAACTACCATCCAGACAATGTATTACAAGTCCCCGGTCAAAAGGAAGAAACAACATTGTGCCAAATTAACATTCACGACCAGCAAGCTGGGATAGCAATGCCAGTGTGCAGATAATCATCATCAGGTCCTTCAGTTGTAGAAAACACATTGATTACTTGTTGCATCGTTGGACGACGTGAAGGTTCAGATTCTATGCATCGAACAGAGACTGAGATCACTTTAAATATTTCACTTGCGATCTCAGCTTCAGGCAATGGGAGCCTCGTGTCCAATAAATCCTGAAGTAATGTACATTTCTTGGCCATTAACGAAAGAAAATCACCTGGATGATGTCCCAGAAACAACTCTAGAACAAGTACTCCAAAGCTATAAACATCACACTTCTCCGTCACCCTTGTTGTGTATGCAAGCTCTGAAAGACCAGACATTTAAGATTAAGTATTGATAACTCATAGCATGTGTGTATTTATATTAAAAAGACTGATAATATAGATGACATAAACTATAGACAATACAATAGTGGCAGTGTGCAAAATTACCATATGAGTACCAATTTATCTTACCAACGTAAGGATATAATATTACCTGGGGCAAGATATCCTTTTGTTCCGGCAAGCCTTGTGCAGTTCGATGCATCCATATCAAGTATTTTGGCAATACCAAAATCAGAGATGCAGGCTCTGAACTCAACATCAAGCAAAATGTTGTTGCTTTTTATATCTCTATGCACTATGGGAGCAAAGCAACCATGATGCATGTAAGCCAAAGCATGAGCAACGTCCCAAATAACATTTAACCTCCTCGGCCAAACCAATTCAATTGCAGTTTCCTTGTTCTTCAAAGATGCTGCTAAACTTCCCCTACTCATGTGTTCGTACACAAGAAATCTCCCCTGAGGAGCAGAACAGTAGCCCAATAACTTTGCAATGTTGCGATGTCGAATATGCATCAACGCATCTATTTCACGATTAAATATATCATCATCCTCCATCATATGAATCTTTTTAACTGCAAATATCTCCCCTGTTGGTAACTGAGCTCTATACACTGATCCATTACCTCCAATTCCAATGCAGTGGGTATCGCTGAAATTCTCAGTGGCGTCAACAATTTTCTTATACATCTTGTCCGTGATAGTTCCAGACTAAACAAAACTTGTCTGTTGTGGTTCATTCTCACTACTTGCACTAGTTTTTTTAACCTTATCCTGCAATATTGTAACTAGTGCTGCGATAAGCCCAAAAGATACGACTGCAGGAATTATAGTTAGTAAAACAACTTTGCTCTTCTTTTTTTGTCCATGACTTCGTGTAATTTCACACGACGGTAACCCTTTCACTACACCACATAGTTGGTTATTGTGCATGAAACATTCAAATGGAGCTTCTTCGAAGAATCTACTTCGGGGAACCGGCCCTTCCAGTTTGTTGTATGATACATCCATGGATAAGAGGCTGATCATGCTCTGAAATGATGGTGGGATGCTCCCGTTCAATAAATTATGTGAAATATTCAAGGCTTCAAGCATGACGAGGCCACCCAACTGACTTGGTATCATGTCATCAAATGAATTATCACTTAGATCCAAAACATCTTGAAGGTACACTAGCATCCCTAGTTCTATAGGAATGATACTGCTGAGGTGATTATGGCTCAACTTCAGGAGGCGAAGGTTGGAACAATACTCAATAGACCCTCTTATTGGCCCAGTTAGGTTGTTCGATGATAAATCCAAGTACTCCAAGTTTTTTAAGGATCCAATCTTGTGGAATTTCCATGTAACAAGTTGTTACTGAGATTTAGATTAAACATCACGTTATATTGCCAATTCCTTGTGGAATCTGTCCTTCAAGTCTATTTGATGAAACATCGAGTATCCCAACCGAGGCAATTGTCCTATGCTTGGTGGTATGACTCCAGTAATACAATTCTTGAGACACGCATCATAGTAAGTTTGAAGCATGCACACCAACTTTTGGAAAGTTGGCCGAATAGTCTATTTGAACTGAATCAATATAGACAAGATTCGGATAAAATCCCATTTTGGTGATATCTCCTTCGAGATAATTACGCTCAAGGCGCAGCCTTACTAGGCTTGTGCACTTCAGTAAGCTTATTGGCAGTGGCCCGACCAAGCTATTGCCAGTAGCACCCAAATATCGTAGGCGGCCTCCCGCACAAAGAGTCGATGGCAGAGGGCCAGAGAGGTTATTGATAGCGAGTTGCAAGTCGACCAGACTCCTTAACTTGCCAATTTCATGAGGAATATTGTGAGAAAGTTGGTTAAAATGAAGATAAAATATTGTGAGCTTGGTCAAATTCCCTAAGACATTTGGTATGGGACCTATTAATGTGTTGTGGCGAGACAAGACCTCCAAGTTTATCAAAAAACCAAGCTCTTGAGGGATACATCCAGAAAGTTGGTTGTGAGCAAGGTCCAAGTTCTCTAAGTTTATCAAAACAACCCAATTCCTGAGGGATGTGACCAGATATGTTGTTACCCCAGAGATACAAGGTGGTGAGTTTAGTCAAATATCCCAAGTTTGTTGGTATGGGACCTGTGAGAATGTTCTCATTAAGCGCCAAGCTCTCTAAATTTATCAAACGACCTAGTTCTTCAGGGATGTGGCCAGACATGTTGTTACCCCAGAGATACAAGGTGGTGAGTTTAGTCAAATTTCCCAAATCTGTTGGGATGGGACCTCCGAGTTGGTTCAGTCCAAGTTGCAAATCCTCTAGGTTTACCAAATTCCTTATTTCTTGAGGGATGGATCCAACAAACCGGTTAGTATGAAGATGCAGGGTAGTCAGCTGTGTTAAGTTCCCTATACTAGTTGGAATATAATCTCCTAGTTGGTTTACACTAAGGTTGAGCTCTTTCAGCTAGCTAAATTTCCAATTTCTCGAGGAACTGATCCTACAAGATTATTGTTCGAAAGACGCAGTGTTGTGAGCTTTGTGAGGTTTGCTAAAGCAGGTGGAATTGATCCTCTTATCTGATTGTCATGCAGGAGCAGAGCTTGAAGATCCCTAAGATGCTCCATACTCGATGGAATGCTCCCAGCGAGCTGGTTGTGCGAGAGGTCGATAGTCGCCAAGGTACTCAAGGCCGAGAAGTCGATGGCCTCCAGCGTCCCTCTCAGCCGCATCCCATGTAGAGAGACGCTGGTCATCACCGGCCGGTGTCGCCGTGTTGTGCACCGGATGCCACGCCAAGTACACGGAGCTGACGAAATGTTTCTCCAGGATCGCAGGGAGACTTTGCTTTGGTTGCTGAGGGTGTCTTTCCAAGCAAGGAGTGCCCCTGCTTGATTTTCGAGAGTTGGGGGCACCGTGGCTGCCGAGACAAGTGCGACGAAGGTAGCCATCACTATCAGTATGGCAGAGAGGTACCATCTTGGAAGACAAGGGTGGCTCCATGGCTAGGCTCGGAATTGGCTCTGGTGTTGTGCCTCCTGGAGAGCGGATGGCAGCACCTTAAATAGTTACACCTCTACGCTCTATATGTTAACTGTCTCCATAGAATAATTGTAAAAAAAAACTGTCTCCATAGAATAAATCTTTATGGAAATAAAATGAATAAGTATGGCCATATAATAATCTGCAGAACCGGCCACGCTTGATGGAGAGTGTGAGAGTTACGGTCAGCTCCAGCGGTCAAATGAAGCTAGTCACAAGATTCGTGTTGGAGTTATGTGCATACCGATTTGTGGATCCCTGTGTTGCATGCCCCACAGGTAACTGTTGTAGATTCACAGACTTGTATGGTAGTACGGTATTTTCCAAACATTTGATAGATATGTAAAGCGAAGTAGCGAACTAAGCAGCAGAATGAGTGACGTCGCCATACAAAATGATTCAACGCAAGTGACGCCAAACTATTATTCAAAGGTGAATCGTTTTTTTATGCGTGTGTATCAATGCCTAGGTCTCGGTCGACCGAGAAGGCGACCGCAACCTCGACGACGACCTTGCTGACGTCGGTGGGGAAGACCCTCCCTTGTCGCCCCAACATCCTAGCCACAGTCACGGCGAGGACGCGGCTTCAGTAACTTTGAAGCTCAAAGTCATCGCTGGACTTTGATGAAATCTCAGCCATCCAAATCAAATCCGACGGCCATAAACCGATCTATTTGGCAAACTTAAAATATAAGAAAAAACAGTAATTCTTATATGCTTCATTACATATTCTGGGAAAGTCTTGTAAAATTCGGACATACGATTTATGAATAAACCACGTTTTAAGTTTCGGACCAAACTTTGAACAAAACCGTATTTTCGAATTTCCGAATCCGACAAAACTTTCCCAGAATGTGTAATGCAACATGTAAGATTTACTGGATTTTTTCAAAAAAAAATTGAGCACTTTAAATTTTGAAATTGCTAAATAGATCTATTTCTGGCCGTTGGATTTGCTTTGGATGGCTGAGATTTCATCAAAGTCCAGCGGTGACTTTGCGCTTCAAAGTCATTGAAGCTGCGTCCCCACGGCGATGGCGCCGCTGCCGGTGCCGAGGTCCCCACCACCCATCCTAGAACCCGTCCACGCCCCCCACCATCTCGACCAAGGCCTCCGTCTCGGGCCGTGTGATGAGCACGTCGTCGCGCACCGTGACCACTGGTGGTCGCCCCAGTGCTAGTTCCCGACCACGTACTGGAACGAGCGGCAGTCCCGGATGTGGGACAGCCAGAGGGCCTCGAGCTCGTGGAGCGTGGCGTGGAGGAGGTGGGTGGGGGGGCGGAGGCGTCGGTGGGGGTGGGCGGGGGGGGGCGGAGGCGTCGGCGAGGAGCCAGCGAAGGTGGCAGTGGAGGTGCGGCGTGGAGGAAGGACGAGCGCGGAGGCCCTGAGGCGGAATTGAAAGTGCATGGTTGCCCCCATGTGTGGTTTTGGTAATTAATGACAATTCTTATGGACTAATGTTTGCATTGAGATATTCTTGTAGATCTTGTCCATAGGAAAAGATTGGAGTTCATGTGTTGGACTCTAGAAGATTACATGATGATCAATGGTTTATATGAAGAATGGTCATATGTAGAGAAGATGAAGTGCAAGTTCAAGAGAAGCATCTCGAAGAAATCATATGCTTGAAACTTGCCACCCATTTGGAGATAATGGTCAAGTGAAGATGTTCCTAAGAGTGGCACTCCCATCTTTGTGTATGGGGGAGCAATATTTGAGTCTTCATCAAGCATGTGCTAGCAAACAATCAAGAAAGGTGTTCCAACTTGAGAGAGCAAGATCATCATCGAGCTTAAGTGAGGGGAACATAGTGGATCTAGTTCTTGGAGTTCTTGAGTGGTTCTCCTCTTTGTTCTTCCTCTCTTATTCCCCCATAAGCATTTGTTGCTTTGTTGGAATTTGAGAGTGGAGGACTTGAGCACTTGTGCTCTTGCCTTTTCATTTGGTGCATCGGTGTGCTCTCCACGAGGATTCGTGGAAGTTGAAATCTTGTGAACTTGTTACTCTTGGGTCTTCGGGCCCTAGACGCCTTTGTGGTGGTTGGACCCTTGTGTGGTCACTTGAAGCCGTTCGGGAGCCCCCAATCCCTTTGTGGGTTGTGCCTCGGATTGTTGTTGGAAGCCGTTCGGGAGCCCCAATCCCTTTGTGGGTTGTGCCTCGGATTGTCGTTGAAAGCCATTTGGGAGCCCTCAATCCCATTGTGGGTTGTGCCCCGGATTATTGTTGAAAGGCTCCGGATTCCGCCTCGAAGGAATACCGATAGTGGAAGGTGAACCAAACCTTTGTGGTGCGGTTCATCGGAGAAGAGGGTGAAACCTTTGTGGCTGTTGAACCGTTGTGTCGGTCCACACCTCTCCAACGAGACGTACTCCCTTTCAAGGAGGAACTCGGGAATACATCCTCGTCTCCGCGTGCTTCGGTTATTTCTATACCCGAGCTTTTTACTTATGCACTTTACATTGTGATAGCCTTCGTGCTTGAAGTATTCTATTGCTATCACCTTGTTGCTTGTCTTCTTAGCATAAGTTGTTGGTGCACATAGGTGAGCCTAGTTTATTTAGTTGTTGGCTTATTAATTTAAACACCTAGTTTTATTCCGCAATTAGCAAGCCTAAACCGGAAAAGTTTTAATCGCCTATTCACCCCCCTCTAGGCGACATCATTGTCCTTTCAGGAATGTGACGAGGGTCTGGGCCGGGACGGGGTGGGTCGGCGGGCAGAGGAAGAGCGGGGTGGGGTCGGAGTGCTCCGGGAGGCCTGGGCTGCGGGGTCGACGGCGTTAGCGCGGAGGAGAGGGGTCTGAGGAGGCGGCAGGGTCTGGGGAGGGGCTTGAAGAGGAAAGGGTGGGCGGAGAGCGAGAGCATGGCTTCGCTCCCGCTTCTACACAGAGAGAGAAAGGAACAATGGCGGCCGAGCTCCTATTTACCGTTCTAAGCGGCGGAACGAGCCCGCGTCGCTCATGCTTTTGCTGCTCGCGCACTTTCATGGGTCATTCGCGTGACGTTGACCGTCCTTCTTGGGCCGGTATTTTCGTCCCATTTCGTTTGACTGCTTGTTTTTTTTAAATACGAATATTTTGTAAATCTGAACAAATTTTGAATGTGAAAATTTCGAATTTGAACAAATTTTCATATCTGAACAAATTTTCAAATCTGAACAAAATTTTGAATCTGAACAAATTTTCGAATCTGAACAAATTTTGAATGTGTGCAAATTTTGAATCTAAACAAATTTTGGAATCTGAACAAATTTTAAAATTTGAACTAAATTCGAATATGAACAAAATTTCAAATATGAAAAATTTCGAATTCGAACAAAAAAATTCGAAACAAAACAATTTTGAATTTTGAATTTTTTTAAAGTAAAAAATCATTTAAAAAGAAAATCTCAACAGAAAAAAGAAAAAGAAACAAAAGAGAAAAGGAAACGAGAAAAAACGAGGCGAACAATTTTTAATTTTGAGTTTTCTAATAGTTCTAGGAAATAACCATCCATACTACAAACAGAAGTCATCCGCTACAAATATAGCAAGTACGGATAATTCTTAAAGTAAGGTGTATGTTTTTAGAAGTGATCGATTCACTTAGAAGAAAATAAAAATCATACTCCTTTATTTATTAGAGTAAGGTGTATATTTTTAGTCAAAAATCAACAATGTGTAACTTTGACCGATCTTATAAATAAAAATATCAACATTTCAAATACCAAATCAATATCAATACGCACCATAAAATATATTTTCATTGTACGTTAATTTATTTTTATGAATATTCATATTTTTGTAGATTGGCCAAAATTATACTATGTCGACTTTTGACTATAAATATAGGCATTACTATAAGGAACGGATGTAGTATTTACAATAATTTGAAAATAAAAGTATTCGCTGGAGCTCAGGAGCCAATGAGAGTTTTGGTACAAACATACAGTAATAAATATGACAGGGTCTGCTATAGTGTTGGCTCTCCATGTAGAGATAGGGATGATGAAATTTGGATAGTCTGCGGAGATACTCTTTAGCTCAACCAGGCTCTCAGCATGTGACATGTTAGACGAACCCACTCCCTCGCACGGGAGTACAAACGGATGGTTTCATAGTTGGCATCCTCCTTGAGTCTTCGACATACCTACGGACGAAAAGACAACCGTCCGTTAATGTTTCCACCATGCTTACTACGAGTAATATCTTGGAAGGATTTATAAACTATGACTTACATCCGAGACAAAAGTTTGCAATGAAGGATAAGAAACCACAGAAGAAGAATCAAAGCTCCAAGAGAAGGTCAATCCTATAAGAGTGACGTGCACATATTTCAGGTGGAGAAATTTGGTACGTGCCAACGGTGTATTGACTATCTGCATGAAATGTCAGGTTAGATTGTATGACCTCTGAAATACCATTATACACCGCTTCCTGTCACCGGTGTCAACCCATCCGATGTTGTGTTTCGGCAACAACTCAGGATCAACCTCACTAACTGTCCATGTTTCAGGCTTACACTGCCAGTTTGACGGCAGTACAGCACTCTCTTGTACGTCATTGTTCAGCCAGCTCACTACACTGACGGAGGATAAGCATGAGAACATGTTTGATGAGTACGACATTGTAACACGTGGGCAGCATTTTCTTTTGATCTAAGTGGGTATTAAACAAGAACTTAGATAGATTTCCTAATTCGAGACAGAAATGAAGTCCTCTCACCTGCACCCGGTACCTCTGGACGTTGAGCCAGGCAACCTCAACGGCCAACCTTGAACTGCTTGCCATCTACGCAGCATACATTGCGTCCTATCGCATGTCAATCTATCCGATACTGCACCCTTTTGTAACAAGTCCTAATCCACCTAACTAGATATCCGTTCGTCCCTACATCGACCACATGCGTACATTGCAACACTGGTTCAGTTAGCTCAGTACAATGAACACGTTGTTGAACAATTTATTTGTTGGCTCGGTGGAAGAGGCAGCATTTTTTTTTGAGGAAAGGATCTGACACATATATTCAGGAAGCAGAGTACAAATTACAAGGAGATCCAACAAAGAAAATAAAATACAAAGGAACCCTACAATTAACACAAAGCACCCGAGCATCCTGGAAAGATCACGATCAGATCAACCGCCGCGCTCCCGAGAAACCTAGTCAACGCCAGCGTCGCCGTACCACCTGCCGCCGGAGAAGAGGCACCACCACACTTTGTAGGCAACATTTTATTTTGATCTAAGTGGTTATAAAACAACTTACATTAAGTTAAATTTCCCAATTCGAAAACAACTGAAATTTCTCTCACCTGCACCCCGTACCTCTGGACGTTGAGCCGCGCAACCCCGACGGCGACCTCGCTGACGTCGGTGGCGAAGACCCTCCCGCGGGGCCCCAGCATCCTGGCGACGGCGACCGCGATGGCGCCGCTGCCGGTGCCGAGGTCCGCCCACCACCTGTCAGTGAACCTGTACTGTCCCATTGCCGCCGGCGATCACCGGGACGTGAGATCGATACAGGCTGCTTGTGGTAGCACCAATCCCTAAGATGCTTGTGGTAGCAGCTACACCATGAGGAAGAAGAATATCCAGAGGAGAGCAGGGGGCAGAGGAAGAAGACGGCCAAAGCCGGTTCAGCTCATATCTGTTCCATGCCTTCCTTCGTTGCTTCTGCTTCCTCTTAAAGGCACCAAGCCCAATCGAAGTCCACTCTCTCTTGACCACGGCCCATGTCCACCAAAAGCCCATGTTCCCAACATGGCACGACATTTCTCTAGCAGGGTCATGACATTACAGCCCCCAAAAAACATTGCTTGCCCCCAAGCAATGGCTTGTTCATAGCGTAACAGCATGCAGCTCCAACCTGCAGGCAAAATTGTTTGGTCTCGATATTGTCAGCGCAGCCCACCCATGCATTTTAACAACACCAGGATCCCATGGTCTGCTCAGAGCAACAACTCTGATGAGTGGAACTGGGCTTGCACACGACACGTTAGTGTGTATCTCACCGGAATCCCATGGCATTAGTAGCTGCTTGCTTGGACATATCAATTCAAACCTTGGGACATGCAACTTGGACTCGCTACAGCCATAATCATGTAAACTTGATTCCAGTGTCCTACCATCTGGTACTTCTGTGACATACATTGCATCAATAAGAGCATTCAACATGATTCCTGACCCACTGAAAACAGAGCTCAATTGGAAGAATTCTGGACTTGCTATCCTCTCCAACATTCAAATCAAGCAGCAGATTCATGAAAGAATTCTTGATGGTTCCAGCAAAATATATGTTATTCAGTACCCAACATGTGTACCTTAAACCTCCAGGATCCCAAGAGCTACGTAACCTGCTAGCCAACAGCGGCTCTACAAGAGAGAAAGAAGCATTCTGAAGTGTAAGCACTAGTTGAGCTGGTGGAGCTTCCATGACTATCTGACTCAAGTTGCTTGTGGTAGAGCCAGAAACTGATATTGAACTAATATTACTACAGCCTTGTGTGCAACCAGTGGATAGCAGTAGCTTGGTCAGACCAACTCCATGACCAAAAGCATTGTTTGCACAGCAACTATCCTGAAACTCAGGACACGTAAGCCTATCATGCTCAATGAACAACGACCAATCACCCACATGAGTGAGCACGGTGTCAGCAAGCTCCTTGTTACATGATATGTCTTCGAAACGTTCTTCACCGAATTTATCAGCTGTAGAATCAGAACCAAGCTCCACGAAAAGTGACATACCCCCGACCTGAGTAAACACATCATCGTAATCATCATTGGATAATGGCTCAGCATAATATTTGGCTAGGCCTTGTGTCAAACACCTGGTAGGCGTGAAGGCCACTTGATCGTATTCTCCTTGCAGGGCATCCACTACCACGACCTGGTCCGTGAGGAGAAGGGCAGTGGGTGCAGATGCAGCCTTGGTGACCACCGCTGCAGCACTTATCTTTGTAGGTATTTCCTCAAACACTTGGGTGCGCCAAGGTGCAGCACCATCTCTGGAACCCCAGCGGCCACGATCCTGTCCGTGGGGAGCAGAGGTGGGGAGCGCAGCTGCAGCCACCCCATGAGTGCTCTCCACCACGGCGTATGGAATCTGGGTGCCCGCACGATTCATGTGGGGCTGACGCCTGCCGCCATGCACTTCCTGGGCGTCATAGGCAAGACGATGTTGGCCGCTTGCTGGGCACACACGCCCGTCTGCATCCAGCCGCTCCGTCAGCTTAGCCAGAGCGCGCGCCGTCAAGTCTATCCGATACTGCACCTTTTGTGTAACAAGTCCTAATCCACCTAACTAGCTATCCGTTCATCCCTACATCGACCACATGCGTACATTGCAACACTGGTTCAGTTAATCAACACGTTGTTGACCAATTTATTTGTTGGCTCGGTGGAAGAGGCAGCATTTTATTTTGATCAAAGTGGTTATAAAACAACTAATTAAGTTGAATTTCTCAATCCAGACACAACTGATATTTCTCACCTGCACCCGTACCTCTCGACATTGAGCCGGAAAACCTCCACGGCGACCTCGCTGACGTCGGTGGCGAAGACCCTCCCGCGGGGGCCCCAGCATCCTGGCGACGGCAACCGCGATGGCGCCGCTGCCGGTGCCGAGGTCCAACCAACACCCTTCCTCGAACCCCTCCACCGCCCCCACCATCTCCACTACGGCCTCCGTCTCGGGCCGCGGGATGAGCACGCCGTCCGCACCGCGACCACCAGGCCGCCCCAGTGCTCGTTCCCCACCACGTACTGGAACGGGTGCCGGTCCCGGACGTGCGCGTGCCACAGGGCCTCGAGCTCGTCGAGCGGCGCGCGGAGAAGGTGCTGTTGGGGTGGCGCCGGTTCGGTGTGGGTGGACGGGGCGGAGGCGTCGGCGAGGAGCCAACGGAGGTGGCGGTGGAGGTGCGGCGCGGAGGGCGGGACGACCGCGGCTGCTCTGAGGCGGAAGGCGGCGAGGGAGGAGGCCGGTACGGGGTGGGTCGGCGGGCGGAGGAAGAGCGGGGTGGGGTCCACGTGCTCCGGGAGGCCGGGGGTGGTGGGGGTGCACGGGGTCGGCGGCGTCAGCGCGGAGGCGGTGCCGGAGGAGAGGAGTCTGAGGAGGCAGCGGGGTCTGAGGGGCTTGGGGAGGAAATGGAAGAGGACGGGGCGGGCGGAGAGCGAGAGCATGGCTGAGCTCCCGCTTCTACAGAGAGAAAGGGGAAGGGAACAATGGCGGCTTCTGGAGCTGCGGTTGCGGCGACGAAGAACAGACCATTCGTACGCGAGACATGGGCCGGGCTAAACTACGGTGGGGGGGCTGACGCCATTATTCGTTCAGGTCCGGCCCGCTCTCAAATCTTTTCCGTTAATGGCTGGTTTACATCAAAATAATTGGCGTCAATAAAAAAATCAAGTAAATATTAATTTGAGGGAATGTAAAAGGATGTAAGTTTCATGATCTAGGCAATACCCATCAATACTAGAAATAGAAGCCATCCGTTACAACTCGCAGATACAAACACGAGTGGAGATTTCTAGCCGCTGAGCTCCAAAGATCCATTTTGTTTTTAAAAAAAAATCACATTACAGTTTGAAAAAACTGATAATTTTATTTGGAGGTTGTCAATGATGTATACTACAGGGATGTAAAATTGCAACTCAAAATTCTTTTTTTTAAGCTTTAACAGTGGGATAAAATCCCACTGCCATATTTATAAAATGGTTAAAAGCTTCCAACTTCCAACAATTAAACTCCTGAGCATATTTAGCTCTTATTCTATACTTCAGCCAATTGAGTTCACTCATGTAAATTGCTTTCCATCCCTGGAAGCTCGGTCTGATGTTCTTAAAGATCTTATTAATTCTGACCATCCAAATACTCCATGCTGCAAGAATGATTATTTCCATGAAAAAGGGTTGTTGGATCTTGTTTTTCATGTCTTCAAAAGCGTCCAGTAAGGGGAAACTCAAAATTCTTTGTGTAGCTCAGAATACAAGATATTTCAAACTGAAATTTTGCACGTCAACATTTTGAAAATAAAGTGATTGTTGGGGCTCGGGTGCCAATGAGAGTTTCGGTACACACATAATAAATACGGCTGGTTTGCTATTGAGGATGGAATTTGGATAGTCTGCCGAAGATACTCTTTAGCTCAACCAGGCTCTCAGCATGTGACATGTTAGATGAACCCACTCCCTCGCACGGGAGTACAAACGGATCGTTTCATAGTTGGCATCCTCCTCGAGTCTTCGACGTACCTGAGGGCAAAAAGACAACCTTCCGTTAAGGTTTCCACCATTCTTACTAATACTATTTTGGAAGGATTTATAAACGATAACTTACATCCAAGATAAAAGTCTGCAATGAAGGACAAGAAACCACAGAAGAATAATCAAAGCACCAAGAGAAGGTCAATCCTATAAGAGTGACGCACACATATTTTAGGTGGAGATATTTGGTACGTGCCAATGGTGTATTGAAAATCTGCAAAAAGATGTCGGGTTAGATGTATGACCTCCGAAATATCATTACCTATCGCTAGTCACTAGTCACCGAAAGTTTTAGAGCATACGTACCTCATTGCTGGAACATATGCCAAGAGTTTCAATACTTGGCATACTGGATGTAAGTTCAGCTCGAGTTAGACAAGTGGTACCAAAACAGTCCAAGTATAGGTTCTTCACTTGCAATGCTTGTCCGAGTGAGACTTTTACATTGGTTTCACCTCCAAAATGAAAACTGGAGAGATTTGGAGCTTTGCTCTCTATCACTTGCAGCCTGGCGCAATATGTCACTTCCAGGAAGGATAACCGCTGAAGGCAAGGTATCTTCACACATTCTATAAAAGAGCAACGCCAGATTACCAGGGACTCCAAAGCAAAAGCATTGGAAAGAAAGTACCCTAACTCGTCCCCCTTAATAAGCACTTGCACTAGAGTTAATTTCGTCAGGCTTTTAAAGCAACCAAGCCCAATCTTGGGACGAAATACACAAGTAGAAAGGGTAAGAGACCGAATTGAGTCCTCAACCCCATTGGATAAAAGTGAGCATGGGAATTTGTAGTGCGGAACGAAGCGGTCTGCCAGAGATAGGGTGAGTTCTTCAATTCCTGGTGTAACAGCAATTTGAAGCCAGCTGTTAAGATAACGACGGTCCTTCACACTGGAATTTGGCGCTTTTATAAGCTCGAATCTCTTCACGCAGCCTGAGTGTTTTTTCAGAATCTGGTCGATTATGCTGGGGAAATCTCTTGCTATTTCATCTTTTCCATGCACATTTGCGTTCAAGCCCAATATTCCCCTACTGAAAGTGAGGTTGGGACGGCTTCTCAGGAAGAAAGAAAGGAACGAGACACACAGGCGGCTTGGGCAGCATCTCGCAGTGGCATTAGGGTATGTATCTGGCGCTGGATGTCCTGCATGCGCAAGCATGGAAGATAAGTTCAGCATTAGAACTTTGAACGCAGATGATACTTAAATCGCAGAAAACAATTCTCTCTAAAAGTGCTGTTGGTGGTTTTGCTAAGAAAGGGACACCGGCTCAGTATGCATAGTGTACAAAAATAATACTCCTCCGTCCAGTTTATAAGTCTTACGCGTATCTCTAGGTCATAAATTTGACCAAAATAATATGAGAAATAAATTATAAAAAATATCGTTAAAAAATTCAGATGTTATATTTTTTTAATGGTATAATTTTTTCGTTGTAAAATCTCTACTATATAATATGCGTAAGCGACAGTAGGTACGTCGCGCAGTTTACAATTTGGGCCTCATAGAGTAGAGAATCAACCCGCAGTCCAAAAGGATTGACAGCCTTTGCATTCTAGCCCCTAAACCTTATCCACTCACCTCCACCCGATCCCGTTCATCCCTTGAGCGGCGGCGACCGACGGGGACGCAGCGGCCGCCCTCAGGATTATACGAAGCAACTACCCTGTCCTCCTCCAATCCACTACTCTCCACCCGAAACTTATCCACTCACCTCCACCCGATCCCGTTCATCCTTTGAGCGACGGCGACCGACGGGGACGCAGCGGCCGGCGGCGATCGACGGGGACGCAGCGGCCGCCCTCGGGATTATACGAAGCAACTACCATGTCCTCCTCCAATCCACTACTCTCCACCCGAAAATGCGTTGGAGCTGGACACCATGCTCGTCGGGTCCGTCGGGGCCGTGCCCATGGAGGAAGGGGTGAGCCGCCAGCAGGGGGGGGGAGCGCGCCCACGTACGGTAGCTCCAGGCCGTGCGCGGCCGACTGGAGACGCACAGGCCACCGATGGGAAGCACCGAGGCAACCATCTTTCTTCAGCTCGGTGTTGGGGACTGCTTGCCCTGACCGTAACCTCTGCTCTGCGGACGCCGCACAGAAGTTGCTACCGTCTCCTTACTCCCTCCATGGTCTCCGGCCGCCATGTCCCCGGTCGAGGTCTTCACGTCTGAAGGACAACTCAGTGTGGGGCGATGACCTCTCGCTGCAGTGCACATCACGCATTCTTCTGCTCAAAGGGACTCAACTTCCTCTCGTCAACTGCAAGAACACGGCCGGCCATGAGCATGATAGCGAAGCGATCAGGAGCACGGCCTGAGTAGCCACTAGAAACGTGGGACCCGAATCTGCGATCTGAAGAAAGAGACACTAACAGACACTTATGAAGAATTGAAGATGTGTGTCTACGATTTCAGTTTAGTCAATGCACCCAATGCGACATTGCCCCGGTGAAAAGATTGATGAGCTGATCAGGTTTGACAAACAAACTAAGGACGTTTACAGAAGGACAATCACTTGATCACCAGACGTAGATCCTCATCATACTCAAGCCCAAAGGATCTGGGTTTTGAAGTCGTTGACATGATCAAGGGCAGCCACCAGGTATACCACCCAGGGGAAAGATCGATGTGCATACTGCATTTGAGAAGATGAAGCTGCCCATAAATAAATGGAGCGTATCACAACGAGGTACATATATGAGTTGCCTCAGTTTATAATTACAATTATACATAGATTTTCAGGTACGAAAAGCTGAGAATTGCAGGCATTTTCTGTACTTGGGATGGACATTTGATGCCAAAAATGTACCTGTAGTGTGTCTATACGAATGGGTGTACATACTTTTGAGTAGATGTGTCTATAAATGTAGGATCGGTGGGTATTTTGCAACAGATCTCAGCACGTCCGTGAGATTATACCCGGATTTGGTTAAATTCCAGCCATCCAAGCGGGGTTGTAGTGTTGTTTTAGCCTATGAAGCTACATTATGTTATATTTGTGAACTGTATGCCTCATTCATATTTTCTTTAGTGATATTCTCATGTAATATAACCATCCGTGAATATGTGTGTGAGCTCATTACTTTTTTCATTCTAATCTTTTAATTTTGGATAAGAGGACGCAAACAAAGAAGATTAGAATAGCAAGTGTTATGGTTTCTATTTGTTAAGGGATTGTTGTATACTAGAAGCATGAGGATTACACTTGGGGTGAAACCAAAGATTCTAAATTAGAATTTGTAATGGTATATAATCAAAATTATTGTACAAAGCCCAAGAGGTTTACATGGCATCATTTTCATGTTTACGGCATGTAAACCCGTTGCAACGCACGTACATTTTGCTAGTATATATTATAATGGTTATATTCACAACCTAAGGATACAAACCGGAACGGAGGGACTACATGTGATTATTCTAGCGAAGCACAAATTTGTGCAGTCCATATAGTCAGTGCTAATCTACTTGCAATATAAACCTACCTCTGGAAGTATGAATACCCCGTTGTTTCATCAGTCTTAGAACTATCAGCTTGTCGGCGGGGTGAGCCCTTACATTTACGCCGTGAGGCAATCAATCCAACTGCAACAAATCATGCATGTTATGAACAATACAGACAGTGACAGAAGAAAATCATAAGTAGTAATAAGCACTAGTTAGGTAGCCGACACGACAAAGCAGGAATTTTTCAGTGTAAAAATAACATTGCTTAGCATGCAAAGAAAAAGAGCCATGTTAGGCAGTCAACGATATTGCAAAGGCAGAGGGTTCTTAATTACTGGGGTCCTGATTTTGCATTGGAACCGACGCCGGCGATGCATGGACATGAGCCGCGCCAGCTGATACGAGGAGAAATCAGATGCGTTTTCGGCTATGCCACGAGCTCCATTTATTTGAACGGAGCGAGGCTCTCTGGGATTGGTCCCAATTGGGATTCAAATCGGAGGAGAATCAGCGTGGAGGCGGTGTCGGGGCTTGAGGAGACGGCCGCGTCTGGGCTCGGGGAGGAAAGTGTGAAGAGGATGGAGAGGGAGAACAATGGCGGCTCGCTGCTAGGCGTATTCATCAGGAGCTCCGCTCCAAGTTGCGGCCCATGTCAGGAGGGGGCCAAGCAGAGAAAGGCCCGGTCCACGTAACAGTCGTAGGCAGCCTGCCCCAAGAGGAAACGATTTGCTAGTCGGTAGATTTGGGTCCGACAGTCCAGCCGCACCGATTCCGTGAAGCATCCTGCTTCCGATTCCGACCGCACAACGAGAATTCTCCTGTATTACATATAGGCTGCAGATCTAGATCGAGAACACACCCCAAATCCAGCACTAGTCAAAGCCATTAGTCAGAAAAAGAAGAAGCAGTCGTCCAAGCCAAGATGGCCGGAGATGTAGAGCAGCAGCCTGCTGCCAGTGCGGCGGTACCGGAACAGACCGACGCCGTCGCCCCTGAACGCAAGGTTCGGATGCACCCCTCCGACGTGCGCTTTGTCATGTCCCTGAAGAGGGAGGAGCTCAGCGGCAGAGTTCCTCGACGGATTAACCCACCTGTTCACGCCGGAGGAGATTGAGGAGAAGCGGCGGCTGCACGAGGAGCTGGCGGCCTTAGGGAGAAGGACAACAACGAGATAGAGGCGCGACAGGCCCAAATGGCGGGAGCAGAGCGAGAAGGGCTATGTGGAGGTGGATGCGGTTGACCTGCCGGCCGACGGCGAGGTTGATCTGGAGGAGGAGCGCAGGAAGGGGGGGACAACTTGGAGGACTACGAGGAGTGGGCCAACGAGGCGGAGTATGACAGGTGGGCCAAAGCCTACTGGGAGAAGATGAGAAACAAACGTTCTGGAGGGTCAAGTTTGCCGACCCCAGATAGTACGAAGTGGCTTCAGGATGGACTGTCAGACCACACGATGCTGAAGATGAAGAAGAACTATATGAATATGAAGATGGAGATAGTGACGAATACGACGAAGTTGAAGCTCAAGTTGGGATGAAGATGGCGATGATAAAAATTATGAAGATGGACATAAGGAAGATGAAGAAGAAGCAAAGTTTAAAATAGCGGGCTATGACATATAGCAGCAGCCTGATAAGAGAAGAGCGAGTGAGGGGGTTCTTACTACGGGTCCTGATTTGGCATCGGAACCAACACCAGCGATGCATTGACATGAGCCACGGCCAACTGATACGAGAAGAATTCTGATGTGTTTTCGGCTGTGACACATGCTCCATTTATTTGAACCCAACAAGGAGGCGGAATGAGGCTCTCTGATATCAATCCAATTGGGATTCGAATCGGAGGAGATCGTTGGCGGTAAGCGCGGCAGCCTCAGTCACCCTTTCCACTCTTCTTCCCTTGACTCTTTGAGTTAATTGCGCGGAGGAAGAGGGGTGGTGTCTGCGTGCTCCGAGAGGGGGGTGTGGTGAGGGTGTGTGGGGTCGGCGCGGCGGTGGAGACGGGTCTGAGGAGGCGGCGGAGCCTGGGCTTGGGAAGGAAGGTGAAGAGTATTGGGCCGGTGTAGAGCAAGAGCATGGCTTCGAGAGCGAGAAGGAGAGCAATGGCGTCTCGCTTAGCTGCTGCGATGGCACCTAATTTATGGCCCAGAATAAGATGGCCATGCTCAAGGCCCAAAACCACCCAGCGCATAACCAAACACACCCCAATTGTTCGTGGTGTTCAAGACTTAAAGGATCCAAAGTTTCCCATTTAAATAAAAAACAATTCAAAGTTTCTTTGCCCTCCTTTAAGCCCGAAGATGACGCTGCTATTGCATCCTTTTCTGATCGGATTTTTTTATTGTGTAGTTAGTATTACATGAAGTAAATAAAGTGTTTCTTTAACGTGCAGTAAGCATTACAATGTTGCTTGAACTAGAAGAGCCGAGAGCAATGTTGGTTAAACATTTGAGGGAAGAAA